>JACEII010000173.1:431341-444661 GCA_014332785.1 Antheraea mylitta | reverse complement strand
TATTTTGTATAAATAATTGTGTAATCGAATGAGATCACTTATCTTTTCCACCCTGCACATATTTAGTTTTCTGTGGAACGACCTAGCAATACTTAGCCAGTTATTAGTTTGGTAATTATAACAAAATTCGAACTTATTTTTACGTAAGGTTTGAGGGCCATCTCCCCTCTCCTCTCATCTCCACTCCTCTCCTCTCCACTCCTCTCCACTCCTCTCCCCTATACCATTCATTTTTTTTATATCCACGGAACCCTGTTAACGATAGTTAAACGAATATTTACCGGTTCATACCGGTGTAGTCAGTAATAACTGGTTTTGAACGGGTTCTTGCTATGTAACACAACTGCTCGGCAAGGACGCATATCATGATTTATCTAATTCATATTCCGTTTAATCGAGCTTATATGTTTTGCCATTGGTTTCTTTCGAACTCCGTTAAAGAAGACATTTTTATAGTCTTAGATTGGCTACATTACAGGCACCTGATTGTACTGATTTCGTTGTTCCTATTCTAGTACTAATGTAGACTTTGAAAATACCCTAACATAATGACTCAGTTTAATGTGATGTTTTCATTCACTTTCTTCGATTGACGCTTTTGCTTCAGTACAAGTAGGTGACCGTGTGCTCATTTACGTTTCACACACAGTTTTTCAATATCTTTTAATAAAGTTAATAAATAGCACATTATTCTTTATAATGTTACATCTTCGTGATGTTTAATATAACACTTCAATCGAACCAACTAAGATCTGTATAAATTACACCCTGTAATTTTATTGCATCGATCGTTAGGGTCAATCACAAGGAAAACTCTCTCTAACATACTTTGTAAATTTAATGAAAGGAAAACCATGAAATCTGTACTTATAAAATTAATGAGTGAAGCTAAAGTTAAAAAAAAAAACATTCATCTCACTGTAAAGATGGCTTATCAAGAACAATTTGGTTTAATGGAAGCTTATTTTTTAAGTAACAAAAATGTGAAGCCTAGCTCTGCTGTGCTATGGAGCGAGATATCGAGACGGATGGTCATCAACTCGGTTCGTATTGGAAAGGAATGGTAGAAAATTTAGAGAATACGGGCAGTTTAAAAGTCGGCGGCAAACTCTTCAGCAGAATAATAACGATTTTGATATAAGTCTTTTAACATACTTCGAAACATTTCCGAAAACTTCAAGCCGAGATGCTGCCGAAGCAGTTGGAACAACCCACACTCGCGTACTTAAAGTGCTGAAAAAGTATAAGCTTAAATGTTATCGTGATGGTTGGTTGGCGCAAAAATTGCATCCTGGGGATTGTGAGAGACGACTACAATTTTGTTAAAGCATACTGAGAGAAATTTACTGTAACCCTAATTTTTTGAACAACATTGTATGGCTCGATAAAACCAACTTCAGCAATAATGGTCTGTACAGTCGCCGCAATAATACTATTGATCTCGAGTGAATCCTGGTCGCGTTCATGAAACTAACAGTCAAGTAAGATTTTCTTTCAATGTTTGTTGCGGAATTATGAGAAATATGTTTTTTTTTTTATATTCGAGAGGTACGTGCTTGGCCACAATCCCACCTGATGGTAAGTGACGATGAGGCCGACAATGTATCGCGCTTACCCACTAGGTGCCTATTCATTCTACTCTCGAAGGATCCCAAGTTATAAGATGTCGGGAAGACAGACTCCGGGAGTGAGTTTCACTCCTTAACCGTACGTATAATGAATGTGGAAGCAAATCGCTTCGTACGAATTACGGGAATGTCAACAACGTAAGGATGGAATCCCTCACGGCGTCTAGTCGTCCTCAGATGGGATGGGGACGGTGGAATTATATTATGTAATTCCTGTGCACACTCTTTAAAGTTGTAACCTATAAAACTCTGAGAGAAAAGCCATTTTTCGGCCATGCTCCAAACTGAGCATTCTTGTATCCCACAGTGCTTCATCACTGACAAGCCGACGAGCCCGACGCTCAATAAAGTCAAGAGCGGCCAGCTGATATTTGGCTGGTCCATCCCATAAATAGCAGCAATATTTCACACATGAGCGTACATGAGCTTAATACAGGTTAAGAAGCTGTTCTGCTGTAAAATATCGCCTAACTTTAGAGATCACAAGTTTCCTCGCAGTTGTTCTTGCCTTCTGTTCAATTGAGCGCCCTAAATTGAGATCCGATGTTAGCTGGATCCCAAGAAGCTCGAGGTTGCCAGTCACTTGTAAGGAAACACCTTGAAAAGTGAGTCAAGTCGAACAGAATCCATTTTGTAGAGAAAAGACACGCCTGTTAACTAACCTAACTTAACCAACTTAAAGGTTGTTTAGTTCACGTGTACCAAGGTCATTTAAAAACTGTCAAGTATCTTGAAATACTGAAACTCTTGAGAAATAAGTTAAATGATTTTCCCGATGAAGAGCGAAACAAAATAATCATACAACAAGATGGTGCTCCAGCCCATAACAACAGAATCAGTACTTTCTACATTAATAACCATTTTAATACCTGGATTGGTACAAATGTCACAATCGTATGGCCTACGAGATTACCACATCTCACTTATTTAGTTTTTATTTTTTGGGATCATCATCATCATTACCCTTATCCCACCTAAGTAGGGTCGGCACAACATGTTTTCTTTTTCCACTCTCTCCTATCAAATGTCATCTCAGTATTCACACCTTTTACGTACATATCATTTTTCACACAATCCATCCACACCTTTTTCGGTCTTCCTCTACCATCATACTCAACACTTTTCTAGTTATATGGTTTTCATCTCTCCTCATGACATGCCCATACCATACTAACATATTACTCCTCAGCTTCTCTGTCACTGGTGCTACTTTCAAACTTCCTCTGATATACTCATTCTTAATCTTATCCAGTCTAGTCACACCACACATCCACCTTAACATTCGCATCTCTGCCACATGTAATTTTTTCTCATCCGTCTCTTTCGTAGCCCAACACTCGGATGCATACAGCATGACAGGTCCTTTTATAGTTTTATAAACTTTACCCTTGAATTTCAAAGACATTTGTGGGTCACAAGCTACCACAGACACGTTTCGCCATTTCATCCATCCTGCGTTTATCCTATTCCTCACATCCTTATCAATGCCACCGTCGTTCTGTATCAGTGAGCCGAGATACAGAAAATTGGAGCAGGCTGGTAAGGATACACCAGTTAAGGCTATAGAAGAAAAACTAGATGTACCACCAAAGTCACAAAACAAGTGTTCAATTTTTGTTCTACTAATTTGTAAACCAACGTTCTCCAGTTTTTCTCGCCATTTTTCCAGCCTGCTCTGTACCTCGGTAGCATATTCTCCAATGAGAACAATATCATCAGCAAACAGCGTGCATCAATGTGTATCCTACTGTATGTCTGATGTTAATGTATCCATAACAAGCAGAAATAAATAAGGGCTTAATGCTGACCCCTGGTGAAAACCTACAGACACATTGAAATCATCGGTAACTCCAGCTTCGGAACTAACATGTGTTTTCGCTTGACCGTACATACCACGAATAAGTTGTAGGTACTTCCCAGATACTCTTTTCTTTTTCTAGGCCCACCACAAAACATCTCGGGGTACTCGATCATATGCTTTTTCTAAATCAACAAACACCATATTCAAATTTTTATGCACACGCCTGTATTTTTCGCATACTTGCCGAAGTGCAAAGATGGCATCTGTTGTCGCTCGTTCAGGCATAAACCCAAATTGATTTTGAGTCAGTTCAGTCTCATCTCTTATTCGTCTCGCTAACACTCTTTCCCAAATCTTCATACTATGTGACATGAGCTTTATTCCTCGATAGTTGTTACAGTCCTGCACATCACCCTTATTTTTAAAGATAGGTACTATTATGCTATTGCACCATTCATTTGGGATCACTTCTTCGTGTAACATCTTATAAAAAAATTAAAAATAAAATAATTTTTATTTCTTTTAGGGATATGTAAAAAATAAAATTTACATTAAATCTTATGCTAGTGTAAACGAGTTGAAAGACGAAGTTCAGAATACGATTTATAATATTCACCACAACACGTTATTAAAGGTTACATGAAATTAGTTTGTTAAAAGAATAAATTTGTATATCCACAATGATATTACAAATATATAAATACGTTACCTATATGATATGTTGACAAAACAAATGTCGCGGTAACGCACACATACCTATTTTGGTAATATTGTAAGGACATACTTAGATAAAATGTGAAAGTAAGATGGTATATTCTCAATATCTGTTGTGAAAAAGAAATAATTTATGCAGTCACATTTTTTGGATAAAATATATAATTATGTAATTTAATTACATTTTCCGCAATTATAGTTGGTCCAGTTTTATTGTAAACTACCTTTAGCCCGCGCTTTCGTCTACGTTGATGTAGATTTGACCTACCACTCGAGAACATTTATTTTCCTGATTCAAATGTACTGTATATCCTTTTCAATGCCCCAGTGTATACAACAGCTTATGATTTTTAGTTGAGTAGATAAGGCGTGAACATTTACAGAGAAACAAATCGACATTCGCATTTCTAATGCTAAAATCAGGCTTGCAAGATGATGAAAATATCTAATTTTATATTTGACTTGATTACGGAAGTGTAACTTGGCGGAAAATGATTTCTAATTGCTTTATATTATGCTAATTTTAATTATCAAATTATTAAAGCGAATTTCTTTGTTTTATAACATTTTTAATTAAAACGCGTAACAGTTTTGGTAAATAATCTATTTCGTATTTTAAATATATACGCATATATTAGCGAGCAAAGCGGGCGCTATCACGCCCTGATAATAAAAAAACCCTAATACATACCTTACAAACCTTCCCCATGTAGCAGAAATAAATAAATGAATAAAGAAATTGTTTATTGTTGAAACAACCATACAATGACCTTAAATTAAACAAACTAATTAGACAACATACAGTGAATAACATGTGAAAAAATTAAGAAAAAAAGTCCAACAATTGGCAAGCCCATTCAGCCAATTTATGCAGTACAGCAGTGTAGTCCATTGAATTGTTACAATTTAGGACCGAATATTGCATTTTTTAGAGGCCGCAATTTTATTTTTGGCACATGTGTGGGGTGTCAATAAAAGCTTAACCTCAAGTTTGTGGAGTCTCCACCCTTGCCCCCGGCCGTCATCTTGGAAAAAGGGGTGAAAACACTTTTTTCGCGATATCTCGGAAACTATGCGCCTTAGAAAATGTAGTAGTGCCAAAGCGCTGATTTTAGAAAAACAAATACACACTAATAAAACAGAGCTTAAAATAGATCTGCGAGAATAGATTATACGTTAATATAATTATTGAGTTTGCAAGTTGCAATAGATAAAGCTTATATAAGTGCTTAAAGATAAGTTTACTATTTTTGGATCACTTTATCAACTTGTGAAAACCGTATGAAAATCCGGCAATAGCTTGACTTTTTTGCGAACTGTGGCAGAGAAATTACAGGCTAAAAGCTTAGACAGTATCAATATTTATGGAGGGTAGTCTGTGCTCGATTCTCATCCTAAATGAATTAAATATATAGCTGCTTAATATTTACCCTAATTATCTAGGAAAATGCACAAATTATACGCAAAACTCTACGCGTTAATGTTAAAGCATAATGTCAATGACCGACGGTTGATTTCACTTTCACTTGAAACTGAATGTGGGAACGGTATGAACAAACAAAAGGGTTTATTGTCCCTTTTATTATCGAAAGCCAGTAACTCCGGGTCGCCCTTTACAGCTTTGGGCACAGGTCATTGCACGGCTGTGTTTATACTTTTGAAAGTCTTGGAACAAACTTTAACTTCGGTTCTCTTTGTACTTTATTAATATTTGTTTTGGTGTTAATATTTTTTATGGTAAATGCGACCGTGGAGAATTATAGAATACTGCGAGTATTTAACCTTTCACATGGTATATATATATCATCACAAATAAAATAAGTTTTTCGTTGTCAAAAACAACTGCATAGACTTCGAAAAAACACTTTTTAGATTAACTTGTTAGACACTTGGTACTTCTCTAAGCAAATACCATGATAGCGGCATTTGATATACATAAACTCGATGAACAGGGATGCCAATTAAGACTATCTAGGTAGACTGTGACTATTAGAATATTCGGGTAGAGCTTTGCCTTACAACAACTTCCACATAGAAGTGCGTGTAGATGAATAACATCTTACCTTACCCTTTTATGTGTCAGACTGTGGAAGTCAAAGCGATTACCATTTATTCAAATTTCCTCCTCCCGCCCCCCTCAAATAATTTAGTAACAAAAATAATAATAACAATGACATTATTGTTATTTAAGTAATACATTAAATTCTGTATTTATAATCGTTCTTATTTATGTCTAGAATTGATGTATCTAATACTAGCCTCTACCCGCGACTTCGTTACTTTGGGCTAACGCTAACACGAAGCGGAAGCTCTCAAGAGGAAAAAAAAACGATTTTTAAACGTTCTTCATTAAGTGCTCCGCTCCTATTGGTTTTAGCGTAATTATATATAGCCATTTAAACAACCTTGTTAAATGAGCTATATAACAATGGAAGAATTTTTCAGATCGGACCAGTAGTTCCTGAGGGGCTAACCCCTACAACGTCACAAACTCACAAACTTTACCTCTTTATAATATTAGTATAGATGGTGGCGCTAATAATTTTCCGGTGGCGATGTAGTCTCGCCTTTTGGGTGTATCGTAGTGGTTGGTACTGGACGTAGTTAAAAACTCAAAATATCACGTTTGTACATTAGAATACTATCACCAAATACAACTAAGCCCCACCGCATAAGCCTGGTTGATAGTAGATATTCATAGTTTCGCCCTTCTCGGTGAAGCTCAGTTCTCATCAAGCACCAAATTTTTCATTTCCCTACACCTCGCACCCCTCTACACGGTCTGCCAACATTGTTATTTTACTAGCATACCTATTAAACTTTGTATAACAATTGCTGGCTCTTAACAATCGTAGCGTGATGTTGATAAACTACAATTTTCCTCGATAAGTAATGCAATCTAATGGTAGAGCCACGCTGAAGTTATTACTGGTTTCAGCATGAATGGGTCGGCTCGCCCGAGGTAGTACCACCCTCTCACAGAAAACCGACGTGAAGTAACAGTGCTTGCATTGTTGCGTTTCGATCGGTCAGTGAGAGCGCCGGGAGACCACCTCCCCCTTCTTCCTCTCCCTTCCCCTACTCCCCCTTTCTCTATCTCCCCTCTCCCAAACATAAGCTGGCAACGCACTTGCGTCTCACCTGGTGTTACAAGTGTCTATAGACGGTGGTGATTACTTCATCATGTGACCCACCTGTTCGTTTGCCAGCTATGATATAAAAAAAATCTATAAAATGCAATAACAATTTATGAAATGTGACTTGTAGTTTCAGAGAGTATGGTATTGAAACAAGCAATATTCTGATTTTTTAACAATAGCATGAGTATATATACGAAATTAAATTTGTATTAAGTCGTCACTGCGCCAAGTTAGCGTTATCGATCGAGAGCCCACGTCTAGTGCTGGTTGCATAGGTTCTGAGTATTTTTGGCGACGAGCCAGCTTATCTGAAGGTCATGTCAGCAGACAAGAGCCCCATTTTATTAATCTTTTCAACACAAATAAAACCTGATTTTTTGCTTAAGCAGATTTTGTGAGTTTCGATGGAGATAATAATTCAAGAACTATTCAATTATTTATCCTGAAAATTGTTTAACTATTGCAAAGCTAGATTATCCTGAGGTATTGGATCTATATATTGCAGTTGTACAATACGGGGCCTCGCAAGCAACAGGAGCAACAAACATTCGTAAATTATTATTCACAGACTCAATTCCTTTTTTTGCTTGAGGTGTAAGGGGTGTCGAGTAACATCTTAAGACTTGAGACACCCAAGCCAGCCTCACCAGCACGTGGTGCACCCTGCTGAATAACGAACGAGGCAATGGCGAAAGTGGGGTGGTAGGGTTTTACAGCCCGACTGGGTCGCAACCACCATGCATATGGCGAAAAAGCCCGTCATTGTGACTCTCTTTTGCGCGTCGCGTTTCGGGATCAGCCTGTGCATATCCAGTACCGGGTGACTTTCGTCATTATGGCCGGCATGACAGGGTCGACCGGCGATGGATAATCTGTCTCTCGGTGGTTGCCGATGTTTTTGGATTGTACTATGCTTAGCATCAGGCATAGTGCAGTCACTATGTCGTGCTTCGATAAAAAAAAAATATATGGAGATCGTAATGAAGTTTTAATGAAAATAAATATAGTGTTTTCAGATCTATTCAATGTTACGCTGCACTTCATGTGAAGCACGGTATGATTCAATGAGTCACAGCTTTTAGGTACGGAAAACATTGTAATGAAGCAATTATCTAAGCTTGAAAATTTGTCGCCAGAAGCCTTATACAGCGCGACTGTTTAGTCGTCAGCAATATTTTAACAGAATAATCATTAGTCGATTCTCGTTGTAAATCTATTAAAACAATAGGTGATTGATATTTGATCTAATTATCTAGAGAAAAATAAAACTGATATACATTAAACATCAGATGATTTACGCAAAAACAAACTGGTGAAATAATAAGGAAAGCAATGAATCGCACCGTGCCGCGCAGTCCCGTCCGCCTCCCGCACCTCGACTTGCGCCCTGCTTCCCTTTGTTCGACCGTGCGACGTCCCAACGATAGCCACTTACGTAATGATCAACCTTGAAAAACACCCCCTTAATGTTGTTCATTGAATCTAGATGCAATTTTTTACGTTTAAAAGTATCGTTCCTATACTATTAAAAGCATTAGAATAAACTTTAACTAAGGTGCTCTTTGTTGTTTATTAGTATTTGTTTTAATATTATATTATATGTTATTATTATATTATATGTTAAATGTGAGCATGAACTACCAAAGGATTGAAGGGTGTTAAACTTTAAACAATCACCTGATATATTTCGGCAGCTACATTTAAGAGCCTGTACTCATTTGCATTAAGCGTTATCGTCGTTTATTCTTAGGTGAGATTATCGTCTAGCATTAAAACCGACAAAGAAGAACTCCTCCTAAACGGTTGACAGATTTTGGTCAAATTTTCTATGCGTGTTCATTTGGATTCAAGAATAGTTTATAGCGAGATAGGCGTTTAGCTGTGCTCACTGAGCGGTTCGAGACAATCATATCGCAGCATAGTCTCTCCGAGTGTGTTGCGTGGGAGAGAGAGCGCTGCACTCTGGTGGCGGTGGTGGGGAGGAATTTGACGCTGCCGGGCGTGGTTTCGGCCATGCTCGGCAGCGAAAAGGCGTGATGAGCAGTGGCCTCCTTTTGCGAAAAGGTCATCTCACAGAAGGAGGCGGCGGAGAAGGTCCGTGAAGCAGACCCATTGAGTGGCCGTCTCCGCCAACGGAGGACCGGCAGGAGGAGGCGGCGTTTTGCCCAACTCCTCTTGTCACCGTAGCTGGACCTGAGGGGATGGGTCGGGGGCCCATCTCCTCATTGCACAGGTCCGGCGGACGAGGGGAGGCAGCTGGTGTGTACCCAGTCTGTCTCTCTAAAGGTAGGAGCCCAGCGGCCACCTTCCGCCGGGCGGACCGTTGGGGCGGCTCTACAAAGTGGATTAGCTAGAACGATCCCTTGCCGCCCCAACAACACGGTCTGTCGGTACACCGTGGGGTTTTAGTCCGTGCGAGTCCGACATAACCCACCCTCTCCACCGTGAGGGTGGAAAGAAAAAAAGATAGGTCGCGATTTTTGCACAAAATAGGCGACAGCCCAAGCCGAGGTGTGCCGCGCACCCTTGAGTTAGTCGCCCAAACATCCCAAATCGGCTGAGTGCTTTTAGCGCTCACCTCAATAGTTCGGTGAAACTGTAAAGACCTTTAAACAGCATTTTCATATCGATAATCAATCAGCGTACAACATAACACTCTGGGTCCCGAGTGAAAATCAGCGCTGAAGGACAATCTCCTTCAGCAAATATACTGACTCGAGGCCCATTTGCCACACACATAAAAGAAACCGATGGTTTTTATACCATACTTCATTGTTTATATGTATGTTTTTGATTTGTACGTGCTTAATATTAATTTATGTCTTGCAAATAATTGTATTTTCTTTCTTTCTTTAAAAAAAAACACCTACGTCTCAGACGTTAAACAAATTCGTTCTTCGTTTTATTATGATGTATCAAAAGGCGGTTTCAAACTTACGTCAATTATTTACTTAAAATCAATTAATATTCATACATTCAACATTATTAAAATAAAGAATAATTATTATAATTTAAATTACGGTTTAAATTAAAAACCTTTTCTTAAAGCAACTAATGTAATTAAAGATCAAGGATGAAAATAATTATTATATTTAATTAGTTTTGTATGTGTATTTTATAATCCAATTATTTTATTAATTTTTGTATATTTGCAAAGAATAATCCAATGACATGCCGAAGATTTGAGAAAAGTAAACATATTGTAAAAATATATGTATATATATATATATATTTTATTATTCCTCTGTTCTGCAGACCCTTTGTTTTGCTTTCGCTTTTTTTATTGTCTGCGTGAAAAATCGTATCTGTGAGAAAAAAAATTACAAACAGTAAGTTTTCAGTATTTTATTACATACTAACAAATTAGTGCTGTAAAACAAAGAAAATCGTGTGATTAACAGAAGAGGAAGAGGTACTTAATTTTTTTTTTTTTATGTCAAATGAGGCAAACGAACTTGTGGGTCACGTGATACTAAGTGATCACCACCGTCCATAGACACTAGCGACATCAGGGACGTCGCAAGTGCGTTGCCAGCCTGTATATGGGAGAAGGGGGAGGGGAAGAAAAGGGAAAGAAGGAAAGAGGAAGGGACGTGGGTCTCCGGCTCTCTCACAGACCGAACGAAACACAACAATGCAAGCACTGTTATTTCACGTCGGTTATCTGTGAGAGGCGTGGTACTACCCCGGAGGAGCCGACCCATTCATGCTGAAACCAAAAATAGCTTCAGCGGGGCTCTGCCACCTACAAAAAGAGATCTTGATAATGCCTAAAAAAAATCAGCGACAGCATAGCTTTTTTTATACCTCTTTTCAGGCACGATGTGTTACTTACGATATATTTACAACTATGTAGAGATAGAGTAAGGAGTAGATAACATTCAGGTGCAATAAATAGAAACAACAAATTTAAATAAACACATCCATTATATAATATGTGTTATTAGTGGTAAAACAGTCACTTTGAGTAGAGAGCGTTACTAAAGAAGTCACATATAGTTTGCATTTTTGTATATTAAATATTCATATTTTTATAATAAGTCGATAATTGATGCATACTGATAAAATCTATAGGCACAAAATAAATTACTTTACAATGGCTAGCCACCTATTTAGCTATTTTTTTATTTGTTATATACTCCTAATAGTCAGGACAAAGTTTAAGAAAATGACTACTAAATCTCCATATAAAACAGTGAGACAGATGGTCGTACTGTTAAGCTCATATATGGTGTCATATTCAGCATTGGTATACACGCGTGAACAGATAATGGGCAGCTGTTTAAATAAAGGTATAAGTAACAATATGTACGAATACACTCTTAGAAAAAAAACCTAATTAATGTCCAAACGTAATAAAAAAAACCATGTGTGTATGTAATACGTCTTTCACACGCGATAGAAGTCAAACCTTCAAATAGAAAGCAAGAAGAGCGCGTCTCACTGTTCTTCAACAAACGAAGACAAGTGAAACACTGCCCACACTACGCGACACAGTGTTTACCGCCACCATTTCTCACCTAGCAAAAAGATTGCAGATCAGAATTTCAAAGAACTACCATAAAAACGTTGACTCTAATAAAATACGGTTGTATTTTAAATGAAGATCTTAACACAATGTTTACCACCACCATTTCTCGCCTAACAAAAAGATTGTAGATCAGAATTTCAAAGCCCTACAATAATAAAAACTTTTTAACAAAAAATGAAACCGCTGAAAAAACTGAAAAGCAAAAAATAATAAACCTTTAACTTTATTAATCTTAATAGCTAAGTTCTTAAAGTAATGTAAGTATACCTAAGTGATTTTAAGTCGGCGCCAAATAAGCAAATTAATTAATTACGTGAAGGCTTCTATATATGCGTATATATATTTATCTAATACCTGTAAATAAGCAATTCTTGTATATTTTTATATTTGTATATATTCAAAATCTCGTAAACGGCGTCATCTGTTTCCGTGAAGCTTAGTATGTAGGTAATTTTGGGGGACGATAAATCGATCTAGCTAGATTTTATTCATAGAAAACTTTTTAACTGAGTTTTCAGGCAATGAAAAAATATAGCTAGAATATAAAGGTAAATTTTGCCGGCGCTGTCAAAACAAAAATAGCCCAGATGGAAATCGGTTGCTTCGATAATCCGTATATCCCCAGTTCGAATCCGAGTGACAGCAGAAAAGATATATTTTTTTAATATTTTTTTTTTGTAGAAAGTTGTACATTTTATAATGCAATTATTTTAATTTAAAAATGTTTTTTAAAGAACCGAGCTTAGCTATATATAGCCTAGCTCGGTCGCCCAGGTACTAATTAGTTAATGTCAGCGAGACAACCCGAACGGGCACACACGTTACCGCTGGAAAATTCACATTGCATTTATAATTTGACTTGGTTTGAATTTAAAGTAATTTAGTTCATTGATCCTCGTCGAATTGAGAACATCCTCCGTTTTTTTTGTCGGTTAAAAAGTTCCACTTTAATAAAGTACGGTTGAATTTTAAATGAACACCTTATTAAAGGTGACTAAAACGCTAAGCTTATACAAAAGTATTGTAACTCGTAAGACCACGAAATGCGATGTCTCATAACACAGTCTGATCAAAGCGTTCCTACACATCAATATTAGAATAATTATAGGATAGAACTCATGTCGCGTGTCGAAGTATTAAGTGCAATACTGACATCAAATATTACTGTAACTTGAAATTACATAAAGTGTACGTTGCAGCATTTTCATTAAAAAATCTAACAACACAACTCAAATGAGCTTTACTGCAACGCCTTAAAGGAGAAAATCACGTAACCTGTACTTCATTTTCCATTATCGTTACGGTCGAAAAAAAATTTTCAACGAAATCGACGGTTGTTGAGTATGAACGAATATGAACAAAATGGCGACGGGTTTCCCGCGCATGCTCGCCCCAATGACGTCATACATTATTAGGGATGTTTTCATCCCTAAACAAACATCGATAAAAATTGTACTAATTTATGTAGATTATAAATATTTGTAGATTTGTGTAGTATTTAATTCA
>JACEII010000173.1:375335-422021 GCA_014332785.1 Antheraea mylitta | reverse complement strand
CTGCAAACGGCCCATATAAGGGGCGGCGGTTGTCGTGTTGACTTGTAGTCCGGTGAAGCTGTAAAGGCCAGAGAATTAAGGCCAATAGCATAGTCAGTTCGAGAAAAAAAAAACGTGTTGACCCACTCTTTCGGTGGCCGTCGTAGTATGCAGTAGCTTCGTCCGAACTTCTGTCGGTTATTTAAAAAGTGATACATTGTTAGCATTGATTATTAACAAGTTACGTAAATTGTCCAGTTCTGTTTTTAATAATTAATAAATTTTGCAAAAAATCTTAACAATATATACAAGTCAATCGTTTTTAGTGGATGCACAGGGATGAGTCAATTCCAGACACCACCATCATTCACATATTGATCCACTCTATAATAACCTTTTGACTTCACAACCAGCTTGATATGGCGCTTAAACTCACAATCCGGCAAATCGGTAGTATTCCTCGGGACTTCGTTGTAAAACCTAACACTATTCCCTAAAAAAACAATTTCATAATCCAAACTCATAATCAAAGCATGGCTATCATCTCTTCTCGTGGTATGATCATACCATACTAACCTATTACTCCTCAACTTCTCTGTCACTAGTGTGAAACATAAATTAGTGGATAAAATTGTGACACAGATACAATCAAATTGTAACGTCTGTTGAGATTGATTGAACAGATTTGTCGGAGTAAAGAATTGTAATCATGTAAATTACAACCTAAAAAGAACGCTGTCCGCTGAGAGATGACAGAATCAATTGACATTCTTATTACAGATTTATCAATATATGCTTGCCACTTCATCTAAACATCGCTACAGCACGTGGCATTATTTCCTTAATTCATTAAGTTTAATTATTTAATAACTCGATAATATTTTATCGATAATTTTATACGCCGCGTACGTGTCGTGACACTATTCATACAATAGCGGCATGCGATATTCAGTACATCACGATCGCCGCAGATGTCCGCTCGTAACGAACTTTACGCGAAAATCGCATGAATCAAATAGACCTGCGTTTGATTAGTTCTTAGTGATAATTCTCAACTAGAACGAATTGTGTTAATTCAATTAAAACATATACCTGTAAGTTGATTTTTATAATTTTTCAATTGTACAAATTTATGTATTCACTAGACGAAAAGACTTGGTATATAATTTTCGCATTTTTGTAAAATCATTTTCAGATATTTAATTAAAACAAAATCACAAAATTAATTAATCATCTTTTTACAACGTCTTTATTCTTGTTAATATAACATAGGTAATATTGTGAATTACAATATAATTTTTGTAATAACTTAATTCAATTGTTTTTCATTTATTTTCAATGATGCAAAGTTTAATTCAAATAGGTTTCAATGTAAAATATATCAAAAGTGCCTTATGTACGGATCATAGGTTGACTGTTTTAAATACGTAACAACAATTTATTGATTGTGCGCGAGACGGGGCTTGCAAGGGATGCGCCGTGGAAAAAATATAAGGAAGGTCAGGACTGGGTAATGTCTCGGTTTGTCACATGTTGGGCGTAGCACGTGGAAACTTGTTTATTATACGCAATTAATCAGTGACAAATCTCTATTTTATTCCTAATAACAGTGTTTTTATTTCGTTGAAATTAATTAACAGCTTTTTTAAAAGTGATCGGTTATTTTTAAATTTACTTTTGTTTGCGCATTGAGTTGTTTTGAGGTAACATTTAGTTTTTAATTATTTATTACTGGTGATTTTATTGAAATTAAAAATGGTTCTAATTATTTTATACGTGCTATGGTCATTTATCGGAAATAGTGGTCATCCAGTGATGGAAATTCGACCATAATTCATTTTGAGTAATTATTAAGTTATTGTTGTAAATTGTACAAATAATGTAGTTTAGTAGATGTAAATAATACACTTTCAGAGTGATACGTGTTCACAGTGACAGACAGACAAAAATTGTAAAAAGATTATTATTGGCTTCTATATCGATAATAAAGTCTACCCCGATTGTAATTTAGAGGTAGAGAATACCTTCGGCATTAAGTCCGCCATTGCGTATTTAATGCATAACGTGTAAATAAATAAATAAATAATAATTTTCAAAAAATATTTAATACACATGCGCGTACCATCGGTGGCCCGCACTATTCTGTCTTTTCTGGCGGCGCGTGCCACCGGTGGTACGTATTCGATTGTGCTATTAGAAATAATGAGAATTTAACTTTTATTTATTCAAAATAGCATAATCGAATACGTACCACCGGTGGTACGCGCTGCCAGAAAAGACAGTCTAGTGTGGGCCACCGGTGGTACGCGCCGGCGTGAACGTGTTAAATTGGTGGCTGACTGACGGTGAAGGAAAGCATCATGAGGAAACCTGAACCTGAGAAATGTTCTTATTTATATGTATGTGTATGACAAGCGGGCGCGGAAGTAATTTTTCTCTTCTGGTAATTAAAAAGAATTGATCCGTCACGGGACGCCTGGCAGATGTGAAACATCGAAATTGTTTTGTATAAGTTATATGCATAACAGAACAGATTACGACAGGAAACAGCTATGCCGTAATGAAAGATAAAGCATAATAAATTAGTTCCATAAAATAATAGCTGTTTATTTATTTTATTACATAAATATTCATTCAATACAAAAAAAAATCAACTAGGCATCGGTGCGGTGTGTTTTGCGGCATTTATCAAAGGGCGCTAGGTCGTCGACATGTGCCGCGTAACAGTAGAACGAATGGCCCACAAAACAGTTTAAATGTTATGATTATACTGATAGGGTTGCAAATGTTTTTGAGTATTTCATTAATAGTGCAAAGTTCATGTTGTGCGTCGCTACGCCAATAGATGTTTCACATCAAATTTTGACAAATAAAATACCTAAATCTTTCTCAGGAATAATTTTATCCATTCGTGAAAGCCGCATGAAAATTCGTTCAGAAATTTTTAAGATTATCGCGAACAGGTAGATGACGCAGAGAACTTTGCTTTGTAATATATAGTAATAATAAATTTTTTCTCGTTATTTTTATTGGCGGCTTGTTTAAAGAAAATATGCCACCCTCATCCATACTAGAGATGGTTGATATTCATCGATGTTGAAGAAACATCGATGATTAGCTGAAAAACATCGATGTTTTCATCTCGATAACATCGACACATCGAATATCCATATGTTCCTTAGGGTCATCTAACGTTGCTTGTTCTAGCTAGGGACTAGATAACTATCAAATTTAACAATTTTATACTAGATGATACTAATCAACGTTATCGAAGTAAGCCGTACGAATAGCTATGTCTTTGCATTTCCTAAGGGGGAAAGGAAAAGGGAAGAGCTTCAGCAAGGCTTTTTCAAAACTGACCAGCTCCTGTACCAGCAACGGAACAGACAATATGAAAAACACGCGATAAAGTTAAATTTTTTTACAGACAGTTCTATTTGCTAGCAAAAAAATGTCTAACATCGATGTTTTGCTATCGATGTTTATCGTACACATATACTTTTAAACCGATGTTTACAACAAATGTTTTTCTAATATCGATCATCCCTAATCCATACTACAAGCATTCACAACGTATAAAAATAATATTTTACAAAACACTAACAAAGAATTGAACGTAAAAAGAGAATTTCACAATCACTTTCTAGAGTAGAATGATTCGTCTATGTTATTGACTACATCCAGTACTGTTACAACACACCCGAGAGGGAAGACTACAACGCGACCGGAACATTAACACTATCACCACCATGTTAGATATACATCAATTCTATACATAAATAAGAACGATTTAATAAAATAGCTGTAATACTTAAAAAAAACTATAATTTGATAGTTATTATTATTTTTGTGTTACCAAATTATTTTGGGAAAATTTGAATAAATAGTAATTGCTTTGAATTCCACAGTTTGCTAGATTCGATCCCTCGGTAGGAAGCCCTTGAGTGCGTTGCTTGCGCGATACGGTGACACACAAATATACATCACCGCTACAACACTACACGATCACCCCCACACACGTGCACGCTACACGCTTACATATGAAAGTGGAAGGGTTTACTTTTTTTCCTTTATCGAACTGAAAAAACTCCCAACTTTCCGATAATAAATACATGGAGGAGTTGTTGAGGCGTATATGCTTGGTACACATATACGCTTCAACAATTCATACATATATGAATAGTTAGCTAGGTTAGCTAAGATAGGTCGCGATTTTGCATGCAACAGGCAACAACCAAGCTGAGGTGTGCCGTGCACCCTTGAGCTGGTTGCCAATATAACATCGGCTGAGTGCCTTAAGCGCTCGCCTTAGTAGTCCGGTGAAGCTGTTAAAACCTTGCTAGGTCAATAGCGTAGTTCGAGAAAAAAAACCCTCGCGACTATACGAGTCCTTGACATACACTGAAGCGTTCTCGTAGCTCCATAGAATCCACGCGAAACAAATAATTCATGTTGTTTTGTATAAGCAATTTTAAATCCTCCGGGCAATGTGTTTTTATAAGTATTTAGTATAGCAGTGATTTTTTATCACTGTTATTTTTATTTTACAAGTCATAATGAAAATATATGTCTTTTAAGTTTTACATTGGGATTACATTCATTTCCGCTTATTACGAATACCATATGCTTTTATGTAACTCATCCTGGGCATATAACAACGACTAGGCCATTAAAAATCTAAAGTCTACCTAAAAATGTAATATACAATATAAACCGACGTGAAGTAATAGTGCTTGCATTGTTGCGTTTTGTTCGGTCAGTGGGAGTGACTGTGACCCATCTTCTTTAAGAGCCTGGCAATGCACTTGCGACTCCCCTGGTGCTGCTAGTGTCTATGGACGGTGATCGCTTACGATTAGGTACCCCGCCTGTTCTTTGGCCCCCTGTAATAATATAATATACAAAATAAAAATAATAAAAAAAATGTTTGTTTCAGATAAATCAAACAATAAAATAACCGTTGTAAATGATTCACACGTAAAAAAGAAAATGGTCGAATTAACATAGCATTATTGTCCAATTTGTATAAATTACAATATAACAAATAGTTAAAAAACTCCGAGCAATGTATTAAATATATAATGCTGAAGCAATAGCCGAGTAGCGTTAAGTGAGGCATATGCCAGAAGCCGGGACGGACGTCTTCAGAGATTCATTACAACAACGCGACAGATTGTTAAAACGGACTACGACACATTTCAAAGTGATACAATTCATTAAAAAGGACGCGATACGATATTATATTTAACGTTGTGCTGTATGTACGTATATAGACAATAGTATATTATGAACATATTTATAGGCAACAGATATCATCTGAAGAATCTTGTTAAATTGAAATAAATCGACAATAATTTTCATTGAAGATAATAAATCATAATTAATTAAGTGAATTTAATATTACGGTTTTAAAACGATTTAAAAATCAAAATGGCGACAAAATCGGAACCAATTGGACCGAGGAACGGTCACGAGCTGGCCCCGTTGACGACAAGGGCTGATGGAAGCGAGCGCCCTCACGGTGTGACGATCGTTCTCCAAGGATCAAGGGGCTCCTTGCACCGGGAACCACCTGCCGAAGACCGTGCAGCCTGGTCCGGGAAATTGCAATTCTTCCTATCCATCATAGGATACTCAGTTGGCCTGGGAAATATTTGGCGTTTCCCTTACTTATGTCAACAGAACGGTGGTGGTAAGTTTTTAATAAATCTTTTTAACTATACCAGATAACTGTTAAATTGTGTGTGCTTTTTATTATTTTATTTTCTGTGTGATTATTTAATCTACATGGTTGTTTCTATCTTTTTTTTTTAAACTAATTACCAATGATACTAATATAGTATATGTACAAATGTGTAATAAGCATCTGAATGTATGAAAGATATAACTTCAATAGCTTAACGACTACTTGTCTCTTAGAGGTCGCCGTTTTTTTTTTAAATTTATTACTAGCTTTAACCCTCGGAGTTGCTCGCTTTAATATAGACTTGATGTATTACACGGGAACGGTGCTTTGTGTCTTTGCTTAGGTTCTCTTTGTTGTTTATTAGTATTTGTTTTGATATTATTATTTTATTTTTTAAATGTCACTCTTTACAAATTTTAAACAGTCACAGTGTATATTATATATAGATTTTATTATTTACGTAAAAGATTATACTTGTATTTTTAATTATTTGTCGTTATTACTTTGGTACTATAAACCCTATGCCGATATTAATTTTGATAAATTTTATCATCATTGTTTACACTCCTTCTAAAAGCGTGTTGCCTGTAAAAGGGTCGTGTAGATCAGCTCAGTACTTATTAAGATAAGCCTTAACAAGCAAATACTTCATTTTTGTTTAAAAATATAAATCTAAGAATTACTTGCTGACTCTCGCCCGCTTCAGTGAGCATTATGTAGAAAATAGGTAGGCTAAAACCATCTACAGTAACTCCGACTTTAAATGCCATGTTCGTATTTTTATTATATGTACCAGCTGAGCCAGAAACGAGGCTGTCGCTCAGTTATTAAAAAGAAATTCAAGGTTAATTCGAGCTATTCAGTTCAATCCCTTTCACTCCTTTTCATAACCGTACCACTCGCGCTGCTCTTCGGAACCACAGTTTTACGGTAAATCCTCACGAACTAAAAAGTTTACAACGTCTTATCTTTGCCATACCGTGAAGCTGTGGAACAATCTTCCAGCCAGTGTGTTTCCTTTTTCCTATGATATGGGGTCCTTAACATTGAAGAGACACTTACGCAGGCCGGCATGACAACGGCGACCAGTGATGGATAGTGTGTCTCTCGGTGGTCACCATCGTTTTTGGATTGTACTGTGCTTGGTAAGGCATAGTGCAGTCATTTTTCCGAGATACAATAAAAAAAAACGTGGCGCCATCTATGAGAAATCTATAACTGTTGCTCCTACAGTTTTCTGTCAACAAAGCGCCATCTATTTGAGAATGATGAGATTTACAATTAATGACAATAATCAACATTCACAATCATTTAATCTGTAATCTAAAAACATTGAGGCCATTAATCAAAATATCAATTATCCTGTCTCAAGTTGGACCAAATTACATATAAATGCCAACTTTCATGAAGATTGGTTTAGTGGTTTTGGATTTAATCGTGGATAAATATCACGAGACTGGATTTTTATATATTTAAATTTAGAAAAATTTGTTATCTATACTAATATTATAAATAGGTAAAGTTTATGTAGTCCGGTGAAGCTGTTAAGACCTTGCTAGGTCAATAGCGTAGTCATTTCGAAAAAAAGATAAAGTTTGTAAGCTTGTGACGTTATATGGGGTAATCTCAAAAACTACTGGTACGATATAAAAAATTCTTTCAGTTTTATATAGCTCATTTATCGAGGATGATTATAAGTTATATACATCACGCTAAGACCAATAGGAGCGGAGCACCAATAAATAATGTTTCAAAATCGGATATTTTTTCCTCTTGAGAGCTTCCGCTGCGTGTTAGCATTAGCCCAAAGTAACTACTCCACGCGAACGAAGTCGCGGGCAGAGACTTGTTAGTAATATATGTAAGTTGATTGAAAATAAATATTGATTACCTATTATTAAAACACTCATCAATAATATCAGGCATAATTACCGTCAAATGTTAATTAATAACGCGATAAAAAAGGTGTGACTATGTTTTGTCGTGCCTGTGTAGGAATAATTAAAAATAAATTGGGTAGAGAGACATAACATTGTTGTAATAAGTGTTCCGTCGACAAGAGCAAAGTTCACGTTGTATAACTGTCTACGCCGTAGCACTGTAGCGTAACCGATCGATAGCGTCTACAGAAAGTACAAAAATAGATTCTATTATTACATACACAAAGGGATAAATTAGACCGCACTATTTGCCAAATAAATAATATACTTTTCTTTTTTTTTCAAACTCACTACGCTATTGACCTAGCAAGATCTTAAAAGCTTCACCGGACTACTAAGGCAAGCGCTTGCGACACTCAGCCGATTTTATTTGGGCAACTAGCTCAAGGGTGCACGGCACACCTCAGCTTGGGCTCTTACCTGATATATGCAATTCGCGAACTATCTTTTTTTACGTGGGGAAATCCCTAATGGATACACCATCCTCCCGGGGTGAGGGTGAGTTATGTCCGACTCGCATGGACTAAAACCTCACGGTGTACGTCTTCCGCTATGGTTGGGGTGACACGAGATCTCTAGACTTTATCTTGCCTCCCCAGCGGTTGATCCAGCAGCAAAAGCACCGCCGCCGGACCCCATTTTGTTAGGAGACAGCCGTGTACACACCGGTCGCCTCCTCCGTCCGCCGGACCCGTGCAATGGGAAGATGGGATCTCCCGACCCATCTTCCTTGGTCCGGTTATGGTGGGAGGTAGCGGTCAAACTGCCGCCTCCTCCTGCCTGTCCTTTGTTGGCGGAGACGGCCACTGTGAGAGTCTTACTCACGGACCCTCTCTGCCGCCTCCTTCTGCGAGACGATCTCCTCACAGAAGGAGGCCATAATATTCCATACATCCTCGCTGCCGAGCATAGCTTTAACGACGCTCGGCAGCGAGAGATCACCATCTACCGTCGTAGCCAGAGTGCGGCGCCGCTCCTCCGACGCAGCACACTCGGAAAGTCATGCCATCATGAAATCATGAATGTCATGACGCGAAATTATAAATTTGATATAGAATTATAAATGTATTTGCTAAAAATAACACTCAACGCGCCTAAATAAGTATTCACTTCAAAAAATAATAAACCACACTAGTCATGGTTGTCGGTATCCGCTCATTTTGCTGTAAAAATAAGTATGACGTAGATTAGCGAAATATAAGCAGAGATTCAAATAAAAAAAAATACCACGGAAACGGACGTATAACCTCGTGGCAATCCTTCGCGTGTCACTTCAAATTACGTTACTATTGTTGACAGGAATTCAAACTAGCTGTCAATCAGATCGGGAAAGTTATGCAGTTTCGTAAAAACAAGGAACAAATAAACAATTATGTAATTCCGATAAAATGACATTTTTTTCCATGAATTTTCTCGCTATTTATTTGTCCTCATACCTGGGTATTGTTTTATATTGTTGCAAATTCGTTTTAGACATGCCATGCCCATATTATTTGTAAATATTATCTTTACATTATTATTCCGCAATACAGCTATTATTACTATCAATCTTTTTTTATGTATATTAATTACATTTCAAGATCAACTCAATCCAATTTTAGCTATTCCTAATGCTGCGAATATGAACTGTGGTCAAATCACTTGAATCCTTTCACCATGTGGACTGTATTTTTGCGGTCTGCGAGGTCAAGGGACAGGATAAATGCTCAATCGTAGGATCCGAGGGTATATTATCGATTAAGCTAGGTAATTAAAACATACATTACATAGATAGTGCGTCCAATCGCTGCTTTCAGCGTTGCTGCGGTGAAGAAACTCTTGTTTCACCGTATAATTACGGTATTACTTTCGTATCCAGTGATTACGCGGTTTACAAAATGTATTATCACTTACAGCATGTCCTGCGCACTTAATTGCGATACAGAGTGTTCACTTATATTTCTCGGGGCGCGTATACTAATTCCTCCGGCGCGTACGCTAATGGCGGTGCCTACGATTATATGCCCTCTAGCGGTTTATTGAGGAAAAAAGGATGCTTAGGTGTGGGCGGAAACAGGAGTTGCCCTCACAGATTACAACAAAACTAACTGCCTATAAAATAACTGCCACCTAATATTTGTGGTACTTTTAAAGACCTTCAAATCTTGTAGGTTCATGTTAAATATGAACACCATAAAAATGTAAAACCTTACGAAAGGCTAAATTAGAACGTTCCAACTCTTGACATTTAATAATGTATAGATACATATAATAAAAACGTAAATTTAAAGTGTCTGTAATTTATAGATTTAAAAAAAATATAGTTGTCTAGGAATATGTAATAAAATACATTTCAATCAATTTTAGATATGTCTATCTGTTTTGTACATACACGAATCACTGCTAAAATACTAAGTCCATGATAAAACCTCTTCGAGTAAATTATTGGAACAAAGTTCCTTATCGTGCGTTGTGAAAGGGAGCTAGGCGGAAAAAATTCTTACGAAAAGTTGTCACGACACTTTTTGCTATAGTAAGCTATTGTAAGCTGTGCGGCGTCGTATGTTTCTCTGTCCGTCTCTCTCTCTGTCTCTTTCTCTTATAGAAAGCAAGCCAGATATTTTCATTTCTATTTCGCATTGAACAGTGTGGTGTCGCGACGATTATTTTGTTGAGTGTATACAGGTTTTTTGTAAATAATAAATAATAAAAAATAATAATGATCCCAAACATATGTTTCCTACTTCAGTTACCACAAGCCAATTATTACGAAAATTGAGCTTACTGATTAAGTTTATATAACATTATATTTGTTAATAATAAAAAAAAATATTATTATAACTTTAAAAAAATAAAATTTTATTACAATTCTTTCACTAATTAATCGAAAAGAACTTCGTTCCATTCGGGTGTCCCTTGACACCTCTCAAGTTTTTTTCATTAAAATCGGTTCGGTCTATCAAAAGTTATTGTACTTTTAATGATGACGTGATTTAAGTACGAGAGAAAAGTAGATAAGTAAATGGATTAAATATATTCAGATGACTTTATTTCACTTCTAAAATACTACGTTCATGATAAAATCTCTCTAAGAAAATCATAAAGCATATCTTCGAGTAACATTAAATCTTTATTTCATTAAAATTAGTTCGGTTTATCAAAAGTTATTATACTTTTAATGAAGACGCGACTTAAATACCATTCAAAAGTAGGTTAGTAAATGGACTTAATATATTCAGATGAGTTTATGAGTTTTTGATGTGAAATAAACGGGTTAACCTGATTGTTGCCGTGGCAATTGTGTGGGACATGGCGACGCGATGCCATGCACAAGCGACTGAGCGCAATCTCTCTTGTCGAACTAATCTCGCATATTTAGTTTAATTTGAGAATTTAAAATTCGTTCGATTCGAACAATTTAGATGTTTTATATCCGCCAGGCGTCCCGTGACGGCTCACTTTTTTATTTTACACGCAGTATAGTCTGTTGTTACTCGAAGATATGCTTTATTATTTTCTGGAGAGGCTGTATCATAAATTTATTTTTACAGAAAGTATCACGCGAACGAAATCGTGGGCACAACTAGTCTTAAATAAAGATAAACGTCAACGATTACAATTAGATATAGCTTATTTTGATATGTAACACAGTATGTATGTACACATCATGAAAATACGGCTCAAAATTTATTAACGTATCGGCATAGCTTTACTATTTTTTTTTTTGATTCCTTGACATTTCCTATTTATAATGTCCAAAGTGCTAGAAACGTCCTAGTATCCTAACCAATATCATACATATAAGATTAACGTTGGAACAAAGAATAAAACTTGTACGTGTGGCTCTGTAAACATAGACGGTGTTATTACAAAAAAGTTAAACGTTTGCTTTAAAAAGTTTACGGTTTAGATGTATCGCGCTCGCGGTATGTTTCGCCGTCTTGCTTATCTGTTGTCTCGCTTTGGTTACATTAGGTTACACTTGCCAAGAAAGGATAACGCAAACTTGCCTCGGGCGAGCGCGGTGCATTTCGTACGAAACCTTTTTTAAACCAAGTATTTAACTTTTTTGTAATAACACCGAGAAAGTTTATTTATTGCATAATAAATTGTATAAAACTGCGTTAAATTACGTAATTACCTACATAAATACTTACCTGTAAACATAGAAACGATATTACAAGTTTATCTTTTAAAATTTTACTCCCTACAATTTTTCTTTGATATTTTATAGATTACTTTGACATGACACTACGTTTATTTTTGATATATTTAATTTATCAGAGTGTATAACTAAAATACAACGAAACTCCAAGTAATATTAAGAAATACATATTCTTTACATACATATAAATAAGAAAGTGTATCCCATATTTGATTTAACAAGTATAAATACATTTTTAAACAACATTTATTTACTCAAAAGAACTTGCAAATTCTAGAAAGAAACGTACAAAATTATATTTGTAAATGCCTATCTTTTAAATGCATGTTTAATCTTTGAATATATTTGAGGATTCGATTTCTCTTATACCTTTGTTAATTAATTAAATAATTTAGCTATAGAGTGATCCGGTGAAGCTGTTAAGACTTGGCTAGGTCAATAGCGTAGTCAGTTCGAGAAAAAAAAGTTTAGCTATAAAATTTTGCTATTTGAATCTACAAGGAGTTCTAATTAACTTTCTAATATAGTTTCTTTTGTTACATCGGGTGGCTTGTAAAACGTTTTACAAGTAATGTTAATTTCTAATTTAATCACAATAGAGCTTGCATATAATAACTTTTTTTAAATTATCAACTAAATTAATACTATGAGACATTCAGTTATATATTTAAACTAATACTCCAATTCTAAAATTAAAATTAATCGTAGTATTATATTTAATTATGATTACATAGTATAAAACAAAGTCCTCTGCCACGTCTGTCTGTCTGCCTGTCTGCTCGCGATAAACTTTAAAACTACTGGACGGATTTTCATGCGTTTTTTCACCAATAGATAAAGTAATTTATGAGGAAGGTTTAAGTATATATTTTGTCAAAATATTCGTCTTTATTAGGGCGAGGCAACGTTCCCAGGCCGGCTAGTAAAATATAGAATTTACTATATAACATATGTTAGAAAATACGTATGTCTGCCGGTCGGTCATGGATGGTTTCCACTCTGTAGACACTGTGACTATTTAACCGGGCAGAGCTCCGCCTTATAATAACTTTCACATAGTAATGCGTGTATTTTTTTCGATTTGACTACGCTACGCTCTAGCAAGGTCTTGACAGCTTTTACTGGGAATGCGTGTAGTTCGACGCTGTCTTGCCTTTTATATGCCGAACTGTGGAAGTCAAAGCAATTACTATTTACTCACATTGCCCTAATATAATTAGTAACACAAATATAATACTAAATAGAAAAAATATTGTTATTTAAGTGATACGTGAATCTATATAATCATTCTTATTTATGTATCTCTAATATGGTGGATTTAGTTATGTTCCTGTGGCATTGTAGTCCCGGCTCTGGGGTGTGTTGTACGGTACCGGACGTAGTCATTAACACATACTAAGGTGTCGCCAAAAGCCCAATCCGTTATTTATTTGTAAGGAGTTCACAAAGTGATGTAAGAATATTGACTAACCGCATTCCTTACATAAAAGTCATTTGCTATTTACAGGTGCATTCCTAATTCCGTTCCTCATCATGCTGGTTCTTGAAGGCATACCGCTATTTCTTATAGAGATGGCTATAGGGCAGAAGATGCGGCTCGGCTCGCTCGGTGTTTGGAACACAATACATCCGTGGCTCGGCGGTATCGGGATCTCTAGCTGTATCGTGACTCTGTTCGTTGCTTTATATTACAACGTTATCATCACTTGGGTGTTCTTCTATCTCTTCAACAGTATTCGGGTGAGATTTGTTGATATTGGTTTATTAATGTTGAAAAGATGAAAAACTTGGCTCTGATGTTAAAACCGATGAGATTTTAGACTTTATCGATCATAAACAGTCTTTATAATCAGCTAAAATAATATTTTGAGAAAGTTACTAAATTAAAAAAAAAATCGAGTGTGAGTTCACACGCGTTAGAAGTGAAAATTATTTTTTAAGAACATAAGATGATTACACCATGGACGCGGTAAACATTTACGTTACGAATGTATATTTACGTCATTATTTTGGAATATTTTAATATATATCATTAATATACAACATTGAATATTTTGTAAAAGTCCACGATAGCACAATATAAAAATGAGAGACAGTACAGAAACTACGTACAAACGCTCGAAAACGGCACACTCACTCAAACATGCGCATCGATGAGAGGTTTGAAAAGGTATTTCTATGGACAGCACCGCGAAAACCGCTTCAGGGTCTCGTCGATGCGCATGTTTGTGTGAGTGTGGCGTTTTCGAGCCATTATACGTAGTTTCCATACTGTCTCTTATATGTATACTGTGACGATAGTCCACGATCCAACAGAATATATAATGTGCTATAGATTTCAACGTTTCTCTCTCTCTCTCTTCTTAGGGGCCAGGCGGACGTTGTTCCGCCCTGATAATAAAAAAACTTTGAGATATTATAATCATTTTGAAGGCGGTGAAGTGGTTACTAGCTTCACCATAAATAGGTCGACCCAGCCGGGGTAGTACCACCATCTTACAGAAAACCGACGTAAAGTAACAGTGCTTGCATTGTTGGGTTTCGTTCGGTTAGTAAGAGCGCCGGAGGCCTACCTTCCTCACTTCCGCCTCCCCTCTTCCCTTTATCGTCGGTAGATTAATCTCTTATTTATTGCAATGCGTACATTATTATATTCAGCTAATCTATACTACTGTTATAACGCGGTAAAGTTAGTGAGTTTGTGACGTTGTAGGGGGTAATCTCAGGAACTACTGGTTCGATTTGATATATAGCTCATTTATCGAGGAAAGTTATAGGCTATATATCATCACGCTAAGACCAACAGGAGCGGAGCACCAATGAAAAATGTCTCAAAATCGGTTTTTTTTCCTCTTGAGAGCTTCCGCTGCGTGTTAGCATTAGTCCAAAGTAACTATTACGCGAACGAAGTTCTATAGTAGATAATAAACGGGTAAACTTGAAATAAAAGATTCAAGATTCTGGCAATTTTTATTTTTGCATTTGGAAAGTCTATTATTATTTTGTCAATATCTACACTAAGGTGATGCCACCCCTTTACAGCGCAACTTATAATTGCACTAGCCTCTACCCGCGACTTCGTTCGCGTGGAATAAAGACATTCTTTATTTCTAACACGCAGCGGAAGCTCTCAAGAGGAAAAAAACGATCTGGAAACATTTTTCATTGGTGCTTCGCTCCTATGGGTCTTAGCGTGATGATATATAGCCTATAATCATTCTCGATAAATGGGCTATATAGCACTAAAGTTTTCAAATCGGACCAGTAGTTCCTGTGATTACCCCCACAACGTCACAAACTCACAAACTTTACCTCTTTATAATATTAGTATAGATAGCTCGTTTGAGCTTTTTTTTTAATATCACTAATTCTGTGTGAATTTCATTTCCTCTTTTGTGTAGTGTTGCAAAATTATTGGTAACACTGTATTTTTGCTTTAAATAAATTAAATCTATTTAACAGCAATTAAAATATACTTAATGTTAAGTAAAATAATTAGATTAATATCGAGGACTAAGAATCGATACCGCTTATCTCAATATTTAATATTTAAAGAGTATTCTAAATTCTTTTGAACTTCTGAAGGTAAATAGATTTTGGATTTTCTACAGCTCACTGCTGATCAGCTACCATGGGCACACTGTCCGCAAGACAACGGTACCGCTGAAGCGGAGTGCACTAAGGCAACAGCTACTGTCTATTTCTGGTACCGTGAGGCACTTGATGTAGCCCCAAGCATCGAAGAGCCAGGAGTACCGCGTTGGTGGATCGTCCTGTACTTACTTCTAGCTTGGCTTATTGTTTTCTTCATCGTCATGAAAGGGATACAAAGTAGTGGAAAGGTAAGTACTTGAGGATACATTTTATGCCCCCTAACTTTAAGAGTAATTCAGTATTTATTCAACTAACTATTGATGTAAGTATAGTCAGTGTTACTTGATCTTTGTAAAGGCAGCACATCTTGAACGTCTATTCTAAGTGTTTTACCTTTTTATAATTTCATCAGTTAATTAACATTCATAAATAGCCGTATAGTCTTAACGTCAGTTACGCCGTATTTTTAAAAGCAAAAAAATGGCAATAGAACAAATTAATCAGCTTAATAAGTCTGTATAATTATGATTCGGCAGTCAATCACAGATACTAATACAAGTAGCTGGACACTTAGTCCGCTGAAGCTGTTAAGACCTTGCTGGGCCAATAAAGTAGTCAGATCGAAAAAAAAACGTGGAGATTCTGTGCTCAAGACTTCGTCCGTGTGGAACCTTATACAAAAAACAGTGATTAACAAAGTCATTCGAATGTAGTAAGTCCATTTACTAATCTACTTTTCTCTCGTACTTATGCCGTGTCGTTATTAGAATTACAATAACTTTTGATGGGGTAGACCGTTATCGATGAAAGAAAGACTAGGTTATTCTCAAAGATATGCTTTATGATTTGCTTGATGTGGTTTTATTATGAACCTAGGACTTTAGCAATGATGCGCGTTTATACATACAGGCAGACATTTTTAAAAATTATTGAAATGTGTTTTATAGCTTATTTCTAGACACCAGCAACATTTTTTTTTACGAAAATCGAAACAGTACAGACACTTTAGATTTACTTTCTTAATATGTATGGATAGTTATAGATTACTGATTTCCACAAAGTAACTCCTTCTCATCTATCAAAAACTTAAAATGTATTTTTTTCTTAGGTGGTCTATTTTACTTCCCTGTTCCCCTATGCGGTCCTGACAATATTCTTCGTGAGGGGCATCACGTTACCCGGCTCCTATGATGGGATTTACCACATGTATAAGCCTAAAGTAAGTATTAGACATCACATTAAAAGGCAACAATGCAAGCTTTGTTACTTCACGTGGGTGTTTGTGGGTCGGGTATAAGTATCCCGGGTGAGCCGACCCATTCATGCTGCAACCAGTAATAGCTTCAGCGTAGCTCTATCACCTATAGACAGACAGAAATAAATATTTATTTTACGTAATATAGATATATCTTTTAAACTATATAAATAAATAAGTAAATGTGTATAGTTGGAAAAACTCCTCGACCCAACGGTATGGCTGGACGCTGCAACTCAAGTCTTCTACTCATTCGGACTCGCCTTTGGATCGCTCATCGCTTTCGGATCCTACAACCCCCCTAACAATAACTGTGTGCGGGATGTGTTACTAGTGTCCGTCTGTAACGCGTTCACAGCAATCTACGCTTCGGTGGTCATATTTAGCATCCTCGGTTTCAAAGCTTATACTATGGTGGAAGGCTGCATGACGAAGTAAGTTTCTTTTTTAATTACAATACTATAATAATAACTAACCAACTGATTTTATGCATAACCTTCCTATACATAGTACAGCACACAACATCATCGCTTGTGTAGACCTAACACTCAGAGTCCCAAGTGAAAATCAGCACGATCAACCTCCTCCAATATATACCAGGTGAAAGGTTAGACATTCGCAGTATTCTAGGATATGCTTCATGGTCGCATTTAACATATAAAAGAATAATATTAAAACAAATACTAATAAACAACCAAGACCTTCTAACTTAAAGTTTGTTCTAAGACTTTCAAAAGCAAAGGTATAAACATGTAAACAGTATAATAAACCTAAGTACAATGACTGGGGCTAAAAGCTACAATGGGCGACTCGGAGTTAATAACTTTCGACATTGAAACGGGAAATAAACCCTCTTGTTTTGTTCCTGACGTTCCCACGTTCCCTTTTAAATGAAAGTGAAATCACCCGGCGGTCATTGACACTGTGGTGTAACATAGACGCGTAGAGTATTGCGTATAATTTTAGCATTTATCTACATAATTAGGTAAAATATTAAGCACGTTTTCGTTCAAAACGATCAACGGGTGACCTTTTAGCATACATAGTGCATCGCTGGGGAGAGACGATTGATAAACATGGCGAAGCCGTGGCAGTTAGCCTCGATATTGCAATAGCGTTTGACAGAGTTCGGTATCGAGGTCTTCTATCCAAACTTGGGGCTTACGGTCTCCACGACAACCTGTGTAGATGGCTCTCCAGCTTTCTACATGAACGCAGAATACGTGTCCTCGTTGATGGACACAGCTCACAGTTCATGTTAGCTAACGCAGGAGTTCCTCAGGGCTCTATACTTTCCCCAATCCTGTTTCTAATGCATATTAATGATATGATAGCCTCTGGCTGCATTCATTCTTATTAAGACGACAGCATGATTCATGGTGGATTTTATAGCAAGCCCACGGCTATTCGTGGTGAAATTGAGAGAAAGCGGGCTGATCTTGTCACTGAGCTCAACCAGTCCTTGGAACGAAAACACAGGTTTAAGTGTTTTCCTGTAAAAAATCTCCCATTTCTCTTGATTTCATCTTGCCGAAACAGTTTAAAAAAAAGCACCTATTTTATTATGTTGTATGATGTCATCTTGCCGAAACAGTTTAAAAAAAGCACAGCTATATGTATGTTTTTAGTCTGTAATCAATGTACGTTTGTAACGTTTATGTTTACGTGTTGTTACGTACGCATAGGTTTGAATAAACCGACCGATCTAACTAAAAATTAAAAAAAAATATAGTCATTCCATTGTTTTGGGTTTTATAAAGTAACTAGCTGTGCCCGCGACTTCGTCCGCGTGAAATCTTATTTACAAAACAATGATTTTATTAATCAACTGAATGTATTAAGTTCATTTACTTATTTACTCTTCTCTCGTACTTACGCAGCGACGTCAATAAAATTTCAATAACTTTTGACAGAGTAAACTGATTTTCATGAAACAAAGACTAAGTTATTCTCGGATATATACTTTATGATTTACTTAGTAAGGTTTTGTTGTGAACCCAGTACTTGAGCAATGATACGTGTTCAGACAGACAGACATTTGTAAAAATGATTGAAATGTATTTTAGTACTTACTTCTAGATACCTGCAACCGTTTTTTTCACGAAAATCGTAAAAGTACAGACACGTTAGATTTACATTCGTATTATATGTATAGAAGATGTATGTAACTACAATCGGCTATTGATTTTTATCTATGTAAATATAAATATACAAACAGCCCTGGACTTACTTAAGTCGTTTCGATTTATGTCGTTTCAAGTTACGTCGAACATTGTTTTGACACTATTCCCAAGCATACGTCAATTGTTTCGAGTTCCGGCGTAGGAGAATTCGCTTGTCGCGGGGATCACCCCGCACATGGCACTGATTTTGTTCAGTTAGTTCATGAACAACGGACAAACAAGACGTAATACATTACTTTTTTTACACCTTTACAGTTTTTGTTTTTACGTACATATTTAAGTGACTTTTAATTTAACTATGTCACCTAGACAAGACAGTAATAGTAAAGTGAAGAAGAGAGAAAGAAAAATAATTACAATGGAGGCGATTACAATCTAGAATTGATAGCTTCTTTAAGCCAAAAGTTTAATTTATTATTTCTCATTATATGTTTTGATTATTAAAGTTTTATCATTATTATTAAAGTTTAACACACAAATGCCAAAAATAACTAGCAATTTCATAAGTATATATAAATTACTTTAAGAACTTACTTTTGATAATAAAGTATGTATATCATTGTCATAAATGCAGTTTTTTTTTTATTTTGAGCCACTGTGGATCCTAATCCTCGAGTTTTACATGTCAACATATGAAAAAATATGTATCGACTTACGTCGTTTCGATTTACGTCGCGTATTTCGTGAACCTAACATGTCGTTAGTACAAGGACTGTCTGTACATTACTTATTTATCAAGTATTAGTTTGTGTCAAATATTTATTTAAATTGCATTAAGTTGGAGTAACTGGAATAATAATTACTTAAAAACATCACATAGCGGAGAAGTGCCTTCTTTAACCACATTCCTAAAACAATCCTTGAACTTTATAGTAATGAACAAACAACTAAAATCGATTTAGCAATTTCATGCCAAAAATTACCTTAATATAAACTACAGACCAAATAACAGATATTTTGCGTGCTTCTACCACGTTAATTTAAATTAATAGGAATAGTTTTACAAAATGTTTCTAATCTCGTTTAAAAATATTCACATTAACCTGCTAATTTTTAGGGAATATTTGAAATTTTACCAAATATTATGTTTAAGGAGAAAAAAGCTAATGTTTTTTTTTTCGAATTGACTATGTTATTGGCCTAGGAAGGCCTTAAGAGCTTCACCGGACTACAAAAACAAATCAGTATAGATTTAATTTATTTGATTGATGATTACTGCCATTATCGAATAGGTATATTACAACTTACAAGTCTCTTACGATACTTTCTCTATTGTAACAGGATGGTGGTTTCATCGTTAGAAATTTTCATCGAGTTTTTATGGCATCTCAGATTTCATGTTCCATGATATTATTCCACATCCACTTTATTTGTGCAAAATAACCGAACTATATTTCGTAAAATACCACTAACATTACGATATATAGAGTCAAATAACACAGGATTATGTATAAAATAAAGTCACTACATGACGGATTAAGATTCCGCCAAAAACTCCTAAAGAATGCCTCTTTCTTTGCAATAATGTGCTTTTTTTCTCGAACTGACTACGCTATTGACCTAGCAAGGTCTTAACAGCTTCACCGGACTACAAAGGCGAGCGTTTAAGGCATACAGCCGATTGTCGCACTTTGTGTCTTCTCTGATTTTTTTTTTCGAAATGACTACGCTATTGACCCAGCAAGGTCTTAACAGCTTCACCGGACTACAACCCTATAAACGCTAACTACACGACCCCTAAGCGAACGTCGCAATGCTGTCCATAGAATTCCTTTCAAAACCTCTCGTCGATGCGCGTGTTTGTGTAAGTGTCTCGTTTTCGAGCGTTTGTTTGTAGTTTCGTACTGTCTCATATTTATACTGTACCGCAGTGGCCTTGCGTGTTTCTGTCTCATTAATGAAAATTGCTACCTATGATACTCAAACGTTTTGTTTGTCATTATCTCTCACTTTAATCTATAGCTTTGTTTATGCATATACGTATTTTTGTTTACAATTTTATGATAGAAGCAGTGCCCGTCACTACATGCGCGTGAAATTAAATGTAACATTACAAAATACGCTGTTTTTTTTATGAGCCTTTATTTATAACAAGTTAACATAATAAATTAAACCCATTTACTTATCTACTTTTTATCATAATTAAATACATTATATATAGGTAGTTTATTAATTAATTATAATTAAAATTATAAGTTATAATTTTGTAAAAATGTTTTTTGGTAATAAATAGCGAAAATATTGGAATATTTTATAATAGATACACTTATATACCGACATAGTGTGGACTGGATATAATAGGGAGTTATTCGGAGAGCATAAATAGTTATATTGAGCAAGGATTGTTGCTGTCATAAGCTTGTACTGCAAAGAAGTAATAGAGGAAATGAAGTATCATTTTATCCTATTTTACTTCTAGTTTTTCTAATTTTATTCCGAGTATAGCAGATAGAATATATATTTATATTTTTGGCGGGATTTTAGTCTGTCATGTAGTGGATTTTATTCATAATCTTGTGTTGTTTGACTCTATATTTTGTAAATTTGGTGGTATTTTATGTAATATAGTTAGTTTATTGTACATAAGTGAAGTGAATGGAAAATAATACCACGGAGCATGAAATTCTGAGATGCCACAAAAACTCCCTGGAAGGTTTTAACAAGGGATCTACCATCTTGTTAAAATATTTATTCACATGACGCTTAATATTGAAATGATCGTACGACGCTTGTAATATTATTGACTACGCGACAGTGGCAGTTAGTAATAATCTGAAATATAATATATCTATCAATATGTATCCTATTAGCATTACGCTTTAATCCCAAGGAGGGTTGATATCAGCCAATTGCATAAATTAAGCCAAATCGTACTTCACAAAATGACAAGTAAGAAATATGGATTAGAGGTTTCGCAGGGTAAACATGTTGTGCCGACCCTACTTAAGTGGGATAAAGGTAATGGTGATAATGATAATTAGTGATAGGCCACACAAACTCAATACAAAATACCAATATTACATATACAGTTAGTACTGTCCTTTTTTTTCAAAATGGAAACGCTGTTCACCTGGAAAGGTCTTTACAGCTTCACCGAACTATTGAGGCGAGCGATAAAGGCACTCGGCCGATTTGGGATGTTTGGGTGACTAACTCAAAGGTGCACGGCACACCTCGGCTTGGGCTGTCACCTGTTTTGTGCAAAAACCGCGACCTATCTGAGATAGCCTAAGCTAAGCTATCCCGGTATAATTATATGAGTTATTGAAACATGTATGTGTACCAAGCATGCATGCCTCAACAACTCCTATATGTATTTTGTGTTGGATAAATTCCTATAAACTATATAGGATAGAATAGGACAAGGAATAGGATAGGATAGGATAAGGATAGTACTGTATTGCGCTGCATAAACTGTTAAGGTTAGACGAAATTATCTTCGTAAAGTAATGTAAAGAAAATCGGCTGAGTTCCGCAAGTGCTCGCCTTAGTAGTTCGATGAAGCTGTTTAGACCTTGCAAAGTCAATAGCGTAGTCAGTTCGAAAAAAACGGGTGTTCTTCTTAAACATTTCTAAAAAAGATCCCGAGGTGGTATGTATAAGTCTAATTTTTATTTGGAACTCAATATTGTCGGAACAAAACTGCAACTAGACCAAATCTGTAAATTAAATATTTTATTGAAAATTATAATCGAGGTAGACTTTTTCATCGAGCCAAAAATAATTCTTTTACATCTTTTGTCTGTCTATCCCTGTGTTCACGTATCACTCCGAAAGTACTAAACCAATCTTGACGAAACTTGACACAGTGATAATTAATATTATAAAGTTACATCTAGGTTTAACTAACAATTTAAGCTATATTTCATCTCCTTATGGCTCCTTTATACGTTACCGCCAATATATGTAAGTTAATTTTTAGGCTTATTTTAAAGGATTTCTCACATACCAACCGGGTATAGATAGATCTTACGTTATCAAAGCACTATTTTTTGAAGCTATATATTTATTAGTATAATTGTATTCTGGTGTTTTCGTTCAATATGATTTGTAGATTAAATTACAAATAAGGAACGGTTAGAATATTAGATTGCGGCCAGACTATAGCAGAGATGCGAGGCAATGTCGAGAGCGGGGTGGTAGGGTTTTACAGCCCGACTGGGTCGCAACCACCATGTATTTGGTGAAAAAACCCGTCATAGTGACTCGCTTCTGCGCGTCGCGTTTCGGGATCAGCCTGTGCATATCTAGTACGGGGTGGCATGACAGCGGCGACTGGCGATGGATAATCTGTCTCACGGTGGTTGCCGATGTTTTTGGATTGTACTATGCAATAAAAAAAAGAAACTTTAACAAAAGAGATTGTTACAGGGAAATCAAAATACTCACACTCAATCACATTGGGAGTTTCACATTGAATTCAAGTTATGATTACTACAGAGAAGAGTTTCCGAAAATAAATGCGACTATTATAAAATCTCTCAACCTAACCGGATGCACAATGAGCCGTCAGCTAGATGAGGTAAGCATAAACAATATTGTAAGTAATATAATATTTGGCTGTTCTGTAGTCCGGTGAAGCTGTTAAGACCTTGCTAAGTCAATAGCAAAGTCAGTTCGAGAAAAAAAATGGCAGTTTGGCATACAATCGTATTTCAATTTCTAGGTTTAAAGTTTTAAATGATTCAGTGGCATAATTTTTTTTAACCATAATTAGAAAAAAAAATTATAGTATAGTACAGTATAGTATGGCATCTATATATTAGACAGATTACATTTTTTAGGTGGTAGAGCCACGTTGTTTTAGGTGGCGGAGCTACGGTGAAGCTATAAGTAGTTTCAGCATGAATGGGTTGGCACGTCCAGCGTAGTACCACCCTCTCACAGAAAACCGACGTGAAGTAACAGTGGTTGCATTATTGCGTTTTGTTCGGTCAGTGCGAGTGCCGGAGACCCACCACTCCCTTCCCTTCACTTCTCTTCTCCCTTCCACTTCTACTTTCCTCGTCTCTCCCTTCCCCCATTCCCCCATCACTCTAAACAAAGGCTGGCAAAACACTTGCAACTCCTCTGGTGTTGCTGGTGTCTATGGACGGCGGTGATCATTTAATATCAGGTGAGCCACCTAAAATCTAGATCAAAAATTCTTTATTCAGTTTAGGCCCTAATAAGGCGCTTATGAACGTCAAAAACTACCACCGGTTCGGAAAACAACTCAGCCATCAAGAAGAACCGGCAAAAAACTCGATCGGGTACATACGTTTTTACATACATTTCCAATATCTTATAGTGCATACAATAGCTTATAGTGGATGCACAGAGAGGAGTCAATTCCAGACATTACTATCGTTCACATACTGATCCACTCTATAATATCCTTTTGAAACTAACACCCGCTTGACGTAGCGCTTAAATTTGCAGTCCGGCAAATCGGTAACATGTTTTGGGACTTTATTGTAAAACCTAACACTGTTACCCAAGAAACTATTACTGGTTTTACTAAGTCTGAAACATGGGACGATCAGTTTATTACAGTTCCTCATATTTACATTATGCTGGTCTTTTACTAAATTCAGTTTTTCAAAGTTTTTACGGACATACATTAAATTATCAAGAATGTATTGGGAGGGTAGAGTTAAGATACCGAATTCCCGGAACTTCGTTTTTAATGATTCGTGAGGTCCCATATTATGTATTGCTCGAACTTCCCGTTTTTGTAATTAAAATATAGTGTCTACCTCAGCAGCCGTACCCCACAGCAGAATATCGTAAGACATTATACTATGGAAGTAAGCGAAGCAGACTAACCTAGCAGTGACTGCAGAACTTAATCTGCTCACCATTTTTTTAATGTGAGGGCCCCATTGTAATTTAGAATCTAATATAATTCCCAAGAAAACAGTATTGTCAACTAACCCCACTAAATTCCCTTCGATCTTTATTCTACTATCAACCTGTCTAACATTGGGTAAAGTAAATCTTATACATTTCGTTTTATCTGCATTTAACAATAGATTATTCAGCGCAAACCAAAGAGAAATTTCATTTAAAGTATTGTTAAGATGCCCAACCTCTGAATTTATTCTTTTCACTTTAAATATTAGAGAAGTACCGTCCGCAAAAAGCACCGTGTCAGCAAAGTTGTTAACCACTAGCGGTAGATCGTTTATATATATTAAAAATAAGAACGGCCCTAAAATGGACCTCTGCGGGACACCAATTCGCGCAAATGATCCCGCTGAGGTTACCCTATGTATGTTAACTTTTTGACAGCGATCTTTTAAATAAGAGACTATAAGGTCGAGAGTAGATCCACAAATACCATAGTGTTTTAATTTAAGAATAAGCGTAGTATGGTCAACGCAATCAAATGCCTTAGTTAGATAAATCGCAGAACACACCAATTGTATCCTGCGAATTCTCCCATGCTCCCAATGTATGATTTATGAGCGTTGCACCAGCGTCAGTAGTAGATTTCGATTTTGTGAAACCAAACTGTCGACCATCTAGAAACTTTTGCACTGTAAAATATTCTACCAATTGTTTAAGCATTATCTTTTCAAAAATTTTACTTATCGACGGAAGTACAGAAATAGGTCTATAATTTCTAAGACTACTTCTGCTACCCGATTTAAACAAAGGAACCACTTTGCTTACTTTCATTAGATTAGGAAAAGTTAGCCTGCCCGTTTGCCTCCTATATGATATTAAAAAAAAGAGAGAACAAAAGCTGGGAAGTCGACATAAAAGAACTACCTGGTTCAGCATGGATCCAAACAGCAAGAAATAGATAAATATGAAAATCTTTAGAAAAAACTTTTGTCATGGACGAGCTCTAATGGGAAAAACTGGATGCCGATAATAGATTATAAATACACAAACATATTTTAATATAGTTTGTAAGCAAGTTATATTTACAGCAATAAAAGCATGTTTTATATATTTTATTAATCACGTAAAGAAAAAATGGGATTATGGTCGAATTTTGGGAATTTGGACAATGATATTATTACTAAAAAGCTGTAGATACGTTACCTACATGATATTATGACAGAACAAATGGGACGATAACGTACACACATGTAACTATCTTAGATAAAATGTGGAAGTAAAAAGGCATATTCTTAAAATCGGTGGTGAAAAAGAAATAGTTATATGTTGCTTAGCTACGGGCGGATTGTCAAGGCAGCCGGTAAAAATGTGCTATAATAATGCTAAATATGCTATTATAGTTTGGCTAAGTTTTAACAAGGCACTGTCGAAACGCTTATGACGTATCTATAGTTACTAGTAGGCGCCCAGTGGTCGACATTCGACCATAGTTAATCGATTTTTTAAAGTTTGAACTTTATTAGGGTTCTTTTGTCAAAGGGTATACTTCTATAATCAATTTCATTATGGCTACTCAGTTATTTGCCATGATCTTTAATTATATAAACATAAAAAAAATCTATGTGTAAATGAAAATTAAAATTAATTATAAATTTGAAACAAGAACCACGTGGTAAAGACCTCAAATTTTAAGCAAACAACCTTACGAAAATAAAGAAATTTATCACAACCCATGAAACAATTTTCAATTAATTTTACATGACACCATGGGTGGGTGGTATTTTTGAGTGATATTGAATTATATGTAGTCTGTTCATTATGAGAAATAGTGATATTGCCCAGTATAATCGTTTGGAAAAGTAATGGATGCACAATACAATCAAATGGTAAATCCAAGACAAAGATGTTTTTAATGCTACTATTAAGCTTTTGAAAATAAATTATTTTTTGCTGCTACGTGAGATTGAATTGCAACATTATAACAGCGGAGGTCTAAGTCATGGATTACTTTTATGAACAAAATTCTCATTTTGATTATACAAACTATTATTTGGCTCATTTTTTAATTAAATTGTCATTTGAAGTGAGTTCACCATTAAAAGATAATAAACATTACAATAATAGTTATATGTTATAATATCGTTGTTGAATGTAGGATGGAAAATGGTAATTGGAACGTAAGAGTTAAAAAAAATATATAGTCGAGCATAGCAACTTCCTTCGCAACCTTTTTTGAAGTCGTTATAGACGGCTGTCAAAATGTCTTTTTTATTTACATGTATGTATATATTGTGTAAAATCAAGCAGTAGTGTGAATAGTGCATAATTTAATTCATTTAATGTATTTCTAATGCATTTTATATAAAATAAACAGCTTTCTGCACTTCTCCGTCATATAAACTTTAACTATGCCAAATTTCAAGTTCATACGTTTACAGAATTATCTTAAAAAGGGGTACAAAGATTTTGCTTCACGTATCAATATATAGATAATATCAATATCATTGACTGATTGATATACCTTTCTCCTTTGTACATTGAATCTTTGTTTAATTACAGACCTAATAATTTACATATATCTGTAATATTTGAAATAACTTCTGTAACGAATTTTTTCCAGGCCGCGGAAGGGACCGGCTTAGCCTTCATAGTGTTCACGCAGGCGATTCTAAAGCTCACTCCGGCCCCATTCTGGTCGATCATCTTCTTCCTCATGCTGCTATCGTTGGGGCTCGGCAGCCAGATCGGAATCATGGAGGGAATGCTATGTACAATTTTCGACATTGATTTCTTCAAACGCTTGAGCAAGCCTGTTATTACTGGTCAGTATGTCTTTGTTTTTGAATGGAATTTCTTAGTGAACATCATATATTGTGCATAAGTGAAGTGAATGGAAAATAATACTACGCAATATGAAATTCTGAGATGCCACAAAAACTCCCTGGAACGTCTAACAAGGGAGCCACCATCTTGTTAGAATATTGACATAATCACACGACGGTTTTAATATAATTGACTATACGACAATGGCAGTAATAATCTGAAAGATTGGTTGCCAAAAAAAAAGATAGCTTCATATTGGCTCTGCCACCTACAAAACTGGATCATATTAAAAGAATGTGTTATAATGAGTACTTGTCTTTAGGTATGGTCTGCGGCTTCTGCTTTCTGGTGGGCCTCATCTTCACGACCGGCGCTGGAGAGTATTGGCTGAAAATGTTTGATTCGTTCGCCGGTACCATAGGACTCGTGGTCGTCGCTTTGCTGGAAATGGTCGCCGTTATTTTTGTCTACGGTCACAAAAGGTGAGTTTTAATGGCTTAACCTCTTGACGTAATCAGAGCTTATTAGTAACTTTTTTAACTTTCGAGTTTTTGTTTCTGGATGGTGATTATTCATCATTCTATTCGGTTTGATATTCATAATAGATTTCTCATCGGCCGCACTACGGTGCGCTTTATCTATACTAATATTATAAAGAGGTAAAGTTTGTGAGTATGTGAGGTTGTGACGTTCTGACGTTGTAGGGGGTACTCTCAGAAACTACTGGTCCGATTTGAAAAATTCTTTCAATGTTATATAGCTTATTTATCGAGAATGGTTATAGGCTATAGGCACCAATGAAAAAAGTTTCGAAATCGGGATTTTTTTCCTCTTGAAGGCTTCCGCTGCGTGTTATCGTTAGCTCAAAATATCTATTCCACGCGAACGAAGTCGCGGGCAGAGGCTAGTCTTCTATATCTATATATAAAAAAGGTTAAAACTTGTTGCAAGAGTCTTGGTTTCATAAAATACATTTCAATCATTTTTAGAAATGTCTGTCTGTCTGTTTGTTTGAACACGCATCACTGCTAAAGTACTATATTCACAATAAAACTTTTCCAGAAAATCATAAAGCATATCTTCGAGTAACAATTAATTTTGGTTTTATTAAAATAGATTCACTCTATCAAAAGTTATTGTAATTTTAATGACGACGCGACTAATGTACACTCATAACTTTTAAAGGCAGGAGGAAGTACTAGACGTTATTTATTAAGCTTTGTTTATTTGTTGTGTGTTATCTTATCTTTTACTAATAGTTTATTAATATTTGATGTTTGTTTGTAGATATTTCTATAGATCCAATGATATTACAATATATTTGTAACTAGCCTCTGCCCGCGACTTCGTTCGCGTGGAATAGATACACTAACACTAACACGCAGCAGTTCTCAAAAGGAAAAAACATCCCGATTTTGAAACATTTTTCATCTGTACTCCGTTCCTATTGATCTTAGCGTGATAATGTATAGCCTATAACCATTCTCGATGAATGAGCTATATAACATTGAAATAATTATTCAAATTGGACCAGTAGTTCCTGAGATTACCCCCTACAACGCCACAACATCACAACGTCATAAACTCCCAAACTTTACCTCTTTATAATATTAGTATAGATATCATTGTATAGATCAGTGTTTTTAAACCTTTTCACGACACGGCATTTTTAGTAAAAAGAAAGTTTTCGCAACTCCCTACCCGTTCCTTTTTTTCCTGTATTTTATTTTATGACAAGTATTCAATACAACATACTTATTCATTTTACTGTAGGTGGTGGAGCCACGCTGAAGCTATTATTGGTTTCAATATGAATGGGTCGGCTCGCTCGGGGTAGCACCACTCTCTCAGAGAAAACTGACGTAAAGTAACATTGCTTACCTTGTTGCATTTCGTTCGGTCAGTGAGAGCGCCGGAGCCCCACCCCCCCACCCATTTCCTCTCGCTTCTCCTCTTCTCTAACCCCTATCGCTTTCTCTCCATTCACCCAGACACAAGCTGGTAACGCTATTGCAATTCCTCTGGGGTTACTAATGTGTATGGACGGCGGTGATCGCTTAACAAAGGTGACCCGTATGTACGTTTAAATTAAAAAAAAAACTTTTAATAGAGTTTTCCTAAGTTTATTATGATAACAATTTTCTTAATAAATCATTTGCAACTATTGTTTTTTTATTGCGGTATCTTTCGCGATCTTTTGCAACTCCGCTATAGAAGCTATGTGACCCCTCTAAAGAGGCATGCTATTTTTTTTTTATTGAAGCACGACAAAGTGACTGCACTATGCCTAATGGTAAGCGTAGTACAATCCAAAAACAGTGGCGACCACCGAGAGACATATCATCCATCATCGGTCGCCGCTGTCATGCCGGCCATAATGACGAAAGTCACCCGGTACTGGATACGCACAGGCTGATCCCGAAACGCGACGCGCAAAAGCGAGTCACTATGACGGGCTTTTTCGCCATGTACATGGTTGTTGCGACCCAGTCGGGCTGTAAAACCCTATCACCCCGCTATCGCCATTGCCTCGTTCGTTAATCAGCAGGGTGCACCACGTGCAGGTGAGGTTGGCTTGGGTGTCTCAAGTCTGAAGATGTTACTCGACACTCCTTACACCCCAAAATGCAAAATGCTAACACACTTTGCAAAACACTGTTGCACATAGATTATTCGAGATGTTTTTTTATGTTCGAAAAAATATTTATTGTTTCAGGTTTACCAACGACATATACGAGATGACTGGTTATCGCCCCGGTTTATACTGGCAAGTGACATGGCGTGTCGTAGGACCCTTCATTGTGACATGCATTCTGTTGTCGTCGCTTCTCTTCATGGTTATCAAACCTCCGACGTACAGCGCTTGGGACGCTTCTGAGGTAAGCACTGTAATCGTGTGGTGGTATTGCGTCCACAAAAATAAAAGTTAGTACATAACATACACTTAGTAGTGGTAGACCCACGCTGAATTATTGGTTTCAGCGCCCGGGTTAGTAACACCGGACCCACAGAAACACCGACGTGAGGTAACAGTGCTTGCATTGTTGCGTTTCTTTTGGTCAGTGAGAGCGCTAGAGACCCACCTAATTCCTCTCCTTTCTCCTTCCTTCTCTCCCTCTACCTTCCCCCCCCCCCCCCAAACACAGGCTGACAACGCACTTGCGACTCTCTTGGGATTGCTAGTGTTTATGGACGCCGGTATTCACTTAAGATCAGGTGATCCTCCTGTTCGTTTACATGCTATGAAACAAAAAAAAATATAACAGACTACTTGATTTATTTCTCAACTGTAGCTGTTCCCGCGACTACGTCCGCGTGGAATAGTAACTATGGGCGGTAGCTAACACGCAGCGAAAGCTTTAAAAAAAAACAACGATTTTGAAACATTTTGCATGTGTACTCCGCTCCAGTCTTAGCGTGATAATGTATAGCTTATAGCCTTCCTTGATAAATAAGCTATCTGACAGATTTCAAATCGGAATAGTAATAGATTAGCTCGGTCAAGCAAACTCTCCAGCTTTATCTATCTAATCTAATACCTTTAAACGAGCAATTCTTGTATATTTTTATATTTGTATATATTCAGGATCTCGGAAACGGCGTCAGCGATTTCCGTGAAACTTTTTATGTAGGTGGTTTCAGGAACGATAAATTAATCTAGCTACATTTTATCCATAGAAATTTTTTTTGACTAAGTTTTCAGACAATGAAAAATATAGTTAGAATAAGGTTAATTTCGCCGACGCCGTCAAAGCAAAAATAAGCTCAGATGGAAATCGGTTGCTTCGAAAATCCGTGTAACCCCAGTTCGAATCCGAGTGACAGCAGAGATATATTTTTCTAATATTTTTTTTTGTAGAAAAATGTTAATTTTATAAGGCAAACTTAACAGTTTCTTTTAATTTCAAGATGTTTTTTAAAGAACCTTATATTACATATTTTAGAATACTTATATTAGTATAGACAAGAGCACAGTATCAAGTTCTGCAGAAACTGTGCTAAACTGACACATACTCGCACCGCGGCGTTGCGTCAATACATGTACGTTGGTGAGGATATCAGGCGTGAAAACAGGTAGCAAATAAACAGATAAACTGGCATTAATATTCATAATATGAGCTAGGATTGGGATTATTGTAACTTTATTTAATTACTAGCCTCTGCCCGCGACTTCGTTCGCGTGGAATAAATACAGTAACATGCAGCTGTTCTCAAAAGGAAAAAACATCCCGTCTTTTGGAACATTTTTCATCTGTGCTCCGCTCCTATCGGTCTTAGCGTGATGATATATAGCCTATAACCATTCTCGATGAATGAGCTATGTAACACTGAAAGAATTATTCAAATCGGAGCAGTAGTTCCTGAGATTATCCCCTACAACGCCACAAAATCACAACGTCACAAATTCACAAACTTTACCTCTTTATAATATTAGTATAGATTTATATCCGCCTTAGGGTCGTGTGGTCAAGACTCCGTACCCGAATTGGGTACTCAGCATCGCCGTAGCAATGGTTCTCGCTGGAGTACTGCCGATACCGATAGTGCTACTGCTTAGACGGTTCCAGTGCTTGGCCTTCGACGTGGACATCCACCAGGGTTCCATCCGCAGAATCGAGACTACCGTTTCGACTAAGGAAATGATGAGCGACCAGGACGTATGTATTATTTTTTCCCGTTTCATTTAATCATTTCATTAAAAGTATGACAATTCATATCAATCCAGTTATCTACACATACATTAAATTTTAATATATACATTTTTCTCCCTTGTTTGTCAACTAAATGATCTCATTTTTCTATAGTAGTTATTGAGGAGTTTGACTGTAGACAATTAAAAAGAAAGGATTTTTTAATCCCATCGACAAGTCTAAGCCTTTCCTTATACATCTCTATTCAACATACTTCATGCTCCATTCATTTATAAAATAAACGGTGTTATTACAAAAAAGTTGAATACGTATTAAATACTTGCTTTAAAAAGGATTCGTACTAAATGCACCGCGCTCGCCCGAGGCAATTTCGCGTTATCCTTTTTTCGCAACTTAACCTAACCAAATCGAGACAAAAGAGCAAGATGGCGGACATAGAACGAGCGCGGTACATTTAAAACGTAACTATTTTAAAGCAAATATTCAATACGTATTTAACCATTTTGTAATAACACCGATAATGTTAATACATTCTTTGATTTAAACAAAAAAAACACTAGTAAATTTATATTAATGAAGCATAAACACAGACTTCGACCACAGGACGATCATTAGTACTTTTATATTGATGTCATAATCAATTGAACAATCGATTAAACGAATAATAATTTTTTTGACATAGAATAACTGCATTAATTACTAAGCATGGAATCAATGCAGGGAATCGATCTCTGACACTATCAACTCGTGATTCGATATTTCCTAAGTAGATAAAAATAAAACATACAATAATTTAAACTATATGTACAATATATAAACAAGAAAAGGATAAGAGACGGATCTTTGAAAAATCGATCCTCTAGACATCGATTTGATCATGAATCGATTGGACAGCCCAGGATTCGGATCGATTTAAAAATCTTTTTTTTTGCGAAGAATCGCATCCCTAGTACGGCCGTGCTGAAGTGATGCGCTTACATAATTGACTTTTATTTATATCGATAAATTTTAGTGACTTGAACAATATTTTTGTAAATTATATAGCCTATATCTTATTTAGACATACTGATTGGTTAGTTACTATAACGTTTCATAAAATCCGTTAACTAACGTTTACGTGAAAGGGATACATACATCCATCCATCCTCACAAACATGCTCAGTTGGAATACTAATACAATTACATTATCAAGTCATTTTCATATATGCTACTGAATGTATTAATATCCATGTTGTACCTAACGCTATGTACATAACTAACCAACTAATTGTACGCTCGTGTGCGTGTGTGTGTGCTCGCGTGACGTCATAGGTGCTCTCTCCTGAATCCGCACCGCCGGCGCCTGCGCAACTCGTCGCCGAAGCGGCCGGCACCAAATTCACAATCGGCGATTTTGATGTAAGGCTGCTTGGACGCTTTTTAACACTTTAATTTTAAGTAGGTTTTGATTAATAACAAATCTTTATACCTCAGGATTCCATGTACATTTATATTCATTATATTTATATCCGAACTACTCCTCCATAAAAAAGAAGAAGGGACGCATCTGCCGTTTCTTCCAATATTCAATTATTGGCTGGTATCAGTGAGCACGTCAGCGTTCTGTATTACATATAGATTATTACTACGATTATCGAGTAGGTTACAAGTACGATCATTTCAATGTTCGAAGAAGATGGTGGCCGTCTTGTTAGAACTTTCTAGGGAGTTTTTGTTGCAAACCAGAATTCATGCGCCGTGGTATTGTTTACCATCCATTTCACTTGTGCACAATAACCAAACAGTATTACATAAAAAGCCATCAATATAACAAGATATAGAGTAGAATAGTACAAGATTATATACACAGAAAGAAGAATAAGTACCACATCACTTGTCCCACTTATTACGTGCTTCTGAATAAGTAGTGCTCGTATAAATCGTCGTGTGTTAAAACTTTAATTACTTAGTTTAAAATGCAGCTATCATGATAATTTATTTTTTAGATAAAGGTGAAGTATCAAAGAAGTAAAACTAAAAAGATTTGATTACAATATATGCAGAATATTTAGACTGATGTGTTAACAAAGATAAACATCTGTCATTTTATTTGTACAAGAATATAGATAAATATATAGGTAATCAGAAAAAAATAGGTTCATTTAATAATACTTCTTTGTTCACGTATTTCTGTTCTCAAGTTATGCTTAATAAAATAATTTGTTAGATATACTTCCGTAAGGCGTAGACTATATATTTGATTTTCATCTTGAGTCTTAGATGCGTTCCTCTTCTTTGTGGTGGTATTATTTCATGTCAAATACATTGTAGCTTATATTTTTACTAACAATATTTACATAACTTGTTACCTCATACGTTCAAGTGAAATTAACACTATTACGATGATAATAACATAATTACATATTTTAAAGTATTTAACAATATTAATTTTGTTAAATAACAATGGCGTTTATCCTTCACAAAAAAATCGTTTTATTATATCTGAAACATACTCATCTTTAAAATTGACGGAGAAAATACAATGCGATTATCAAAGTACGACTGTCAAAGTGCGACTGTCAAAGTGCAACTCTACGGTTAACATTCGACTGTCAAACCATCACTGTAATAGTTTGATTGTAAAAATAAAAGTGCCAATTACCCGTGTTGCTCCTACAGTAGCTAACCCTGTAATCTTATGGTCTACCTTTTGCATCCCTTCCATTATTTGCTATAATGTTTTTCACGTAGACGTTACATGTACCTGTATAAATTTTAATCCCATCTATAGAGTGTGGACAGCGGTGACGAGAGACCAAGCAAGCGTTTGCCAACTGGGATAGCTCGCAGCCGGCCGAAGAAATAAATGTTTGTCTCGTTCACTTTTACGTTCTTTACATATTGCTTTATCGTCCTATCTTTATTTTCACGCTTTGGTGCATGCTGAACTTTTATTTGGTTTATATTTTTTAATTATGTATATAACAAGTTTTAATATATTTAGGAATATTATAGATTATAGTATGAAAAAAGTAATCGTTTATGTGATTATCTGTATTTAAAGCCTTTCACTACTGGGTGTTTGTATGGTTCGCACTAGACTAACAAATATTTGAGGGCATCTGTGCACAACGGTAACTCAATTACCATTTCAATGATCTCAAACATAAATGCAACCGTACCACGAATCGTGGCAAGAAGGCCTAAAATTTGGTTATATTTGTTTAAATATTACAATAACTAATAATATAATGTACTATTCTTACACAACAGATAACGAATTATTGAGGACGTCGTTATTCTGCTCTTTATTATTCATTTTCCGTTATTATTATTATTGTGCTCTCGCATAGACAAGCATTAAATAATAACCTAAAAGTAAACCACTATAAAATACTCAAAGAGTGCAAATACGGACAAAAAATTGTAGTCCGGTGAAGCTGTAAAGACCTTGCTAGGTCAATAGCACAGTCTGATCGAAAAAAAAGGAACAAAAAATATTTTATTCATTATATTATCATCATTATAATTCATAATATGATGCAAAGCAGCAAATTACCGAACAACAAAATAATTGATAAAGATTTATAACAACAATTGTTGATATATATACATATAATAATATTATATTATATATAATTATATATAATATTGTTATATTATATGTTATATAACAGTATAAATACATTATTATTATATAGCCGTTATTGCTATGTAGATATGTGTATTTAATAGAGAAAAGGCGGTGGTGGACTTTAACTCTTATGTTCGTATTTATTATGCACAATTTGGAATAACGATTGCTTAAATTATTTTTTTCACGTTGACCGTGTATTGAATAGGTTATTATTTATAAAATTACGCTGTTTACAGTCAGACAGTGAGACCGAAGGCAGTCGTAGGGTCGGCCGCTTCGAAGACTCGAGCAGCAGCGACGATGAAATTTTGAACAAACAAAACGGACGCCTCGCCATGAAGCATATAATTGGTCATAAGCCGACAATATTCAAAATGGACGTCGTCGATGATTGACCGTTATGTTTATAAATTAATATCCAGTTAAAATGATTAACAAAACTTTTGATTTATTATTTTTGAATAATGTTTAGATACGCAGTAATAATTTAGACAAAACTGAACGTACTCTTGTCGATTTTATAATGTCTTTCCAGAGACATGAATCTCAATTTGCTGATAGAAATATGGAAACGGTGGGGAGTTAAAAGAGTGACATATCGTATGAGGGTGTTCAATTCGATTTCTTGTCAAAAATTACAAAAAGTTTAATTATTATAAAGATGCATAAATAATATCATTAATACGAAAATAGATCTCTGTCTGTCATAACTAAAATTCAAATATGACAGCTTATAGTCTGTCAAACTTAGAATGATAATTTTGACAGCTCACAGTAGGATTGGCGTATTGGCGTGTCTAATCAAAAATGAATGTATTCTATCATTGATTGTTATTTCATAGAACTTGGAATCTATGATCACATTTAAGTTTTTAACACAACAGTTTTTTCTAATGTGGTGTTTCCTAAAGAAAAGAGGGTAATTTTCTTATTTGAAGCTATTGTAGCGTGCTGGCCATAAAAAATGTCTCTGGCCTTTTTGAAAAACAACGACATGTTCGATGTCAGAGATATACACAAATTTTTCCTCGCCAAAAGAAGTGGATATTAAAAGATTCGGTTGCAAAGTCAGTGTTTGATTTTATCGTAATCTTACATTGAACACGCCGCAAAAGTGGTGACCCCGACGCCTGTGATTGACGTTCAAACATTATCGAGCAATCATAATATTCACAATCGAACGGCGAGGCCTTAGACAACGGTGACTTCTACATTGCACCGACGGATTTCACGACGGCCCACTACGCAGTGGAAAGGACCCCCGCATGATGACTTATCCACGTCAAATACAACGGTGAGATCTTTCCTTTATTGAACGTGCAGTAGAAATAACTCACAACCACTCAACGAAGGAAACAAACGATGATCATATCTCAGCTTGGTAACATAGTGTCATTATACTGAAACATTTATAATAAGATCTTGGTGTGTACTAAAATCACAGCCAGATGTCTCCTAAACCATCAACCGTCTACAACATGGACTCAACTGCAATAGAATTGGCTTCGCTTAAAGAGATGGCGCCGCAACTTACTCATGAGGTGGCGTCATTAAAAAATCAACAGCACCGTGTATCCCGTAGCCGCTCTGTTTTGACCAGCAGAAAACGGAGCCATACACCTGCGCTACGATGTTGGTGTCACAATAAATTTGGTAGGAAAGCCAAGAAATGTACTTCTCCTTGTAATTTGACTGAGGAAAAACTCAAGCAGCAATCAGTAACGGCGGGCACTGATTGCTGTTTATTAGACCATAATAACCGCCGTTTATTTGTAACGGATAGGGTTACAAAACATAGGCTCCTTGTCAATTCGGGGTCTGATCTATGCTGTTTCCCTTATAGCTGGTTACGAGAAAAAATATGCCCCTTTAACTGGGAGCTCAGTGCCACTAACAGCAGCTCAATTAGAACCTCTGGCACCGTCACTCTCCGACTCGACTTGGGACTACGCCGTGACTTCAATTGGGAATTTGTAGTCGCAGATGTCAGTACTGCCATTATTGGCGCAGACTTCTTGGCATATTACTACCTTTTGCCAAACTGTCACAAGAGGATAGAGGATGGTAAGACTGGTCTATCAGCAAACGCTTCCACAACCGTTATTGAGCATTCTAGCGTTAAGGCAATAGGTCCCTCGGATTCTCTATTTGCACAATTGCTTGCCGAATTCTCAGACATTTCTTCCTTCTTCCTGGTCTTCCTCGCTTTCATAAGCACAACACAGTCCACCATATCCGGACTACAGACGGGCCTCCAGTATCATGTCGTCCTCGTCGGTTAGCTCCTCAGAAACTTTCTGCTGCCAAGAGCGAATATGTCGTTGTTTTTCAAAAAGGTCAGAGACAATTTTTATGGCCAGCACACTACACTATTATTACCAAAATATTTGCTTTTTTATACAATTTTTTATTCCAATTGGTTACCAGTTGATATCGATGACATGAACAAATATTAATGATGGTATTACCTAATTCATGAAAAATCCTTTTGCCAGTTTATAGTACGGCACTGGTTAAAAATTAAGTTTTTTACAAATTACGATTAGCACGAGCCAATTTCTTTATTATTAAAAAAAATATTGTTAGAGACTCTTTTGCACGTTTTAGAAATCGAAATAGATTTTATATTGTCGTTTTTTTTTTCAAACTCACTACACTATTGACCTTGCAAGCCTTTACAGCTTCACCGGACTACGTTATATCGACGTCAACCAGTTATCCGATTCAACATAACTGGTTATTAATTTTAAAAATGTGACTATGCAGTAATCTTATACGAATATCTAATCGCCTGATAGATCATTGCAAATAAGTGTAATATTAACAAATAATATAATACATTTTGAGGTTATTTAATATGCGTGGCACTACACTTCGATAAGTGGACGCTACCAAACAATAAAGTAAATTATTTGTAATACTTATTACCAAAACAATACAATACTTCATGGGCGTGAGCTGTCAAATCCTTCATCCTAAATTTGGCAATATGAAGAATGAAATCACACAACTATTTGACGTAACCATAGACCAAAAATAGTGATGCAAAATATAAAGCAAGGTTGCCAACCCTTATAAAATATTATCCTCCGATCGATGTTTCATGAAAGCGACGTTGTCATATCACGCCTTCTTTATAACCAGATTTATTTTCAGATTTACAATATTGGATAAGGATTGGAAATTTTATTTTGCTTCTAATAAATGTGTAATATACGTGTATACATCTGGTATAACTCTTGATGCGGTGTTTTGATACAGAGTAATCAATACCGCGTCGATCTTTACACACTGAATAATTAATTGTGAACATTCGTTAGTTAAAAGAAATAAGATCAATTGTCTTGAGTATACTATTTATTCAATCAGCCATGATATACTTATATAAGCTCTTTAGTAGGGATAATTATTTTCAATTATTATTAAAATAGTAAGCGTCTGAATACTTAATTATAGATTTGATGTTGACTCGCGAAGTTACAAAGTGATTAGTAGATTTGAAACGAAAATTCAGTGGTAGATAGCAGTGATTTGGCCACCACTCGGCTTGAAGCGATAGCCCGAAAAGTAACGATACATTATTACATTGATCTGGGCAATATTACATCAAGAGGACATTCCTAATTAAAGCGCCATTTAACTGGGCCGATCATAAAAAAATGGCAAAGAAGTGCCCAGTTAAATTGTAAAAACCAAAATTTTAGAAAAAGCCGCAGTTGCATATCACAGGCGTTAATTAAGTTAGAGGTACTTCAGTTTTAGCGAATCTAAACAAATGTTCAATTTTGTTAACTCTTAAAAAATATATTATGGGATTGTAATGAAATTTTCGTAAACAAGTCTAATGTTATTATCTTCTACATAAAATATATAAGTGGTATATACTATTTGCACGACTATAACATCTGTTCGATCAATTCGTAGTAAGCAATCAATCGCTTATTTAGCTACAATAGATGTGTGAAAACACATTAATACGCGGAAAGTTATTTCGAGTTACTAACTTGCCCGAAGAAAAAAGTCCTGGAGGGCATATTTTTAAGAGACGTTCTTAAAGAAATACCGCTATAAATTGAAGGCGCTAAATCAATATCAACATCGAAAATGTAAGCTTAGATTTACACTATTTGTCGTATAGTTGACATTAGAATATATTTTATGCTTCTGGCCTCTTGTGCCCACCTTCAACTTTTCACAACTCGCCGTCCATTAGCTGAAGTTCCAGTAATTCGACAAGCATTCAACAAGATTACAGCATTTTCATAATTTGGATTGTACAATTTTTTTTCTGATTGTAATATGCTTATTATGTTACTCCAATACTTGCGTGTACTGCTACTAAGTTTGTCTTTGGTCGCAATAAATTTAGTTCTGGGAAGTTACGAATTATCAGACTATGTGATGGTAGACGCAAACGATAAAAGAGCCTGCGATTATGTACACACATAAAAGGAACTTGGAAACAATCATTTCGAGCTGTAATTGAAATGAAAATGAATCTTATTCTGCACCTTTATCCGAATTTATTTTTGAGGTTAGCTTTTAGCACGACCGGTATTCGAAGCTTCGACACGTAAGTATGAGAGTAGCATAATAGTGGAATTAAGACTTTATACTTACTAAAATGTTTATAACATACTCCATTAATATGTCTATAAGCATAATTATTGTAAATAATACTTGTTCAGAATCTACAGTACTATATAGGTACTAACTAATGGTTTTGTTTTACAATTATTATCAAGATACTGTTGTTGAATTAGTTATAGTGAATATTTTTACTGTATGTATGTACTTACGGAAAGCATTTTTTTGTGATATGTTTTTAAATTATATCATGTATTTTATTTAAAAAGTGTGAGTGTAAAATTCTTAAGATAGTTAAAATGTTATTGTAATTTTACGATAGGCGACATTAACATTTCTTTCAGGAATATATTTTCTTACGCAAGCATATGATTTAATGAGGGTGGACTTTTTTGGAGATGAATACTAGAATACACGTATAAGTAATTTGGATTTTCCCTTTATTGGAAATTGGTTTAGAGAATGTATAACTATTATTCAGTAAAGTCTGTGATTTACTTTGCAAAAAGGTTTGTTTTATCACACAGCAACATTTTTATTAAATGGCAACACAAGCAGACAAAATAAGGAGAATATATGGTCAGTATTTAAATAAATTTTCAATGTCTCATCGAATGCGAAATGATCTTTACGATAAATAATAATAGACATAAATGATAATTAGGTATAAGTTGTTGACGGTTTATATAATAATAGTAAATTGTTAAATTCATCTTAACACCAAGCACATAGAATTTAGTAATTTCGTAAAGAAAAAACTAAGCTTACCTTTTTTTTTAGTTTCTTCTATTCTGCAGACTCTTGGTCCGCACCTTTTTTTTACTTATATCTAGTATTTTTTTTAACGTAAAAATCGTATCCGTGAGCATATTATTTTTTTTTTTTTATCATTGTTAGTAATGTATTACATATTAACTGTTTAATTATTATTAACTATTTTTGGTTTAATGGCGTTATTGTTTTTATAGCGCTTGCAATTCCATTCTTTATGGCCATTTTACAAAAAAAAATTTTAAAATTATATCGATCGCTAGAGGGGCCTTCTAACTAATTTTGGATTCTTGTTTAAAATGTCATAAAAATTTTCACAATTTCCCATATTAACCATCCACCATTTCACCATAAACATAGCACGTAAAGTTTCGACTTTCAGAGAGATTTTATCGGAGGTTCATAATGCATTTATCAACAAAAAAAAAAAAAACGTTTTTGTTATTTAACAGAAATAGGCATAGTAATAGACTTATAAAAATTCTCTCTTTGTCTTTCTCTCTTGCACTTGTCGTGCGGAACAAAACGGGATAGTCCCACAGAATATGGAACGGTCGGTCACCTTATTCATGAACAAACCTAAGAAATTATTAAAGTCTATGTACATTTAAAATAATCTAGGTAATATTTATGACATTAACTTGTTGGATAGAGTCATAGATAACAATAGATTTGATGACAATAGCGTATATAATTAAAATTTATGAAGGGTACAAATCAATAAGTAGCTATTGCAGCGAAGATTCGAGTAAAATTAATATGGCGTCGCGCCGCTGTACTAGTTGTGTCATTTTGATCGTATTTTAGTATGTTAGCACCCTTTGGTATTTCTGTGAACTCGTTTTTTTTTGCAACGTGATGTTAGAACTCTACCTCCACTCTGTATAATTTAAATTTACAACAATACAGAGAATACTACATTTTTTTTTATTATATAGATATTTGTATCTTAAGCATCATGAACGTTTTACCATATCTATGGAATTATTTTTTTAGAATAGAAAAATTGAGCAAAGACCTTGACATATTGAAAATTTCATCATAATTTGAGTTTCTTCAGTCGTCAACAATAGGTTATATTCGTATAAAATATGGGGATTAAATATAAAGCTGGTAACACTGTGTGAAAGAACACGCTAAATGGATAGTGTTGGAAATTAATAAATATTAAGTGATATCGATTGACTCTCTTGAAATTTTATGGTAGATAGTCGTACATCATTATTTATTAGTTTGACTAATGTGAATAGCATTACTGTAATATGTTTTGAGACTACTAAAGCGTGTGCTTATATAATGGCTTAGAAAAATCAAAGCTCTATATATAGACGTAAAAAAATCGTTTTTCTAATTCGGAAATGAGACTATATGCCTTTTATCTCTTAATTCGAGTTTATTAGATTGACTAGCTACTTACCTCTCAATGGAACAGGGTTCCCCGGTTATAGGGCATGTGAAAATAAAATTTAATAAAATGTTACTTCAACATATTCTCGTTAATAAAGGGCTTGTGATGAGTTTATGGTAAAAATATGAAAGTAATTAATTACCTAGTAGAAAACACAACAGTACAGCATTAAAAATTCTCCTAAAAAATCTAAATCAAGCCCGTTAAAGCGTAATTATGCCACATAGCTAGACCGTGTATACTTATGTTGAACAGCAAGAAGATATGTACACATATTAAAAGAGTTTTTGGCAGGATCTTGGAATGTCATATTTATATGTGCCAGTGCTATATATAATTTTATTCATAACCTTGTGTTATTTGACTCTATGTTTTGTAAAATTGGTGGTGTTTTACGTAATACAGTTCGGTTATTTTGTATAAGTGAAGTGAATAGAAAATAATACCTCCGACCATGAATTCTGAAATGCTACCAAAAACTCCCTGGAAAGTACTAACAAGAGAACCACCATCTTGTTGGAACATTGAAATAATCACATGACACTTATTGTGTATAATGTGGTGTAATCTCCATTGAAACAAAATATTGACACGGGCAATTGCTTCTGCGGAGCCAACACAAGGAAAAGAAGAAATAACTTAGTTTGTCAAGTTATTCAGTCTTATGTCAAGTAATTAACTCCAGAATACCCGCTACACGCCTAAGTCCGCGACGAAATAGCTCCGCATACAAAGTTTTAGAAGATTATTTTAAAATTGTATTAAATTAAAACGTTGTAAGAAAAGATTAACTTTCTGTAAGAAAGATTGCAAAACGTTAGTAGAATTGTCTAGTTTTTAATATCGTATAATAAAAAATAGTTACAAAAGAAATTGTGATTATAAAATCATAGGTATATCGACGATTAAGAATAAATATCACGTATCTGAAAAAAGATTACAGGAGAAAAAAAAATGGAAGTTGATGGTGAGAACAATATGTAAACGCTGGTATTATCATAACAAATAAGTTTTAAAACTTCATATAGTTTTTTATATTTTATTAATATTGTTGTGTTTTTTATGGCAACTAATCTTCTAGTAGATTGCTACTGCCATTATTGAGTAGGTATATATGATATTACAAATTTCTTGTGATCATCTTAATGAACTAACAAGATGGTGGCCGTCTTGTTAGAACTTTCCAGGGAGTTTAATGACAAGTTAGAATCCATGTTCCGTGGTACTATTTTAGATACTTAGTTGTGCATAATAACCAAACTATATTACGCAAAACACTAACAATATTACATAACATAAAGCCAAACAACACAAGATTACGAATAAAATATAAAGTCCACTACATGACATTCCTAGATCCCACTAAAAATTCAATCTTTTGTTATTTGGCTGTATATTTTGTAATATTGGTTGTGTTTACGTGATAGTTTGGTTATTATCCAAGAGTGGATGAGAAATAATACCGCGGAGCAGGAATTCTGACATGAAAAACTCCCTGGAAAGTTCTAACAAGACGGCCACCATCTTGCTTTTTCATTAAAATTGTCACAAGAAACTTGTAATATCGTTACCTCCTAGACAATGGCAGTATTAATCTATTAGTAGCTTAGTTGCCAAATATAAAAAAAGTAATAACACTCGATAAATCTAACACAAACGTTTTGGCAGATTAAAAGAGGAAGTATTTTAAATCTCACTGCATTAGAAGTTATATACTCCAAATATTAAGATAAGTGGTGTTGATTCTTAGTCCTCGATACTAATTTAATTATTTTATTTAACATTAAGTATATTTTGATTGCTGTTAAATAGATTTAGTTTATTTAAAGAAAAAATTCAGTGTTAGCAACAATTTTGCAAAGTCACACAAAAGTGGAAAAGAAATTCACGCAAGAATTAGTGAATATTAAAAAAAAATGCTCATGAGCTATGCAATTATAAGTTCTGTAGTAAAGAGGTGGCATCACCTTAGTGTAGATATTGATGAAATTAGTAATAATAGACTTTACAAATGCAAAAATAAAAATTGCCAGAATGTTGAATCTTTTATTTCAAGTTTACCCGTTCTTTACCTATATAAACTCTTCATCTATTGTAGTGTTATAATAGGTCTTTACCTATGAAATTGCCGTTCTGCAGTACTGGCCATATCAATTCTAATTTCAAATTAATTTTATTTTAAAAACATGGAATTCTTTTTCCAAAAGTAGTCATTTTTTTATTGATTAGTTTTACATTTTCATCGCATTTCAATCTTTTTTGGCATCATGGATACGTTAAAAATTCGAATATTTATGGAATATGAGTACCGTCGTGGCAACAACGCGGCACAAACGGCACGCAACATCAACGACGTTTACGGAGCTAACACAACAAACAAACGCACCACCTGTTATTGGTTAGCTCGCTTCCGTTCTGGGAATTTCGATCTGAAAAATGAACCTCGAAGACTTTGGTCGACAATGACGAATTAAAGACGATTGTGGAAGCTGATGATACATAATCTACGGCTGAATTAGCAGTAGCTTTCGACCTTAGCGTCAAAACAATATTGGTCCATTTGCGTCAAATTGACAAGGTAAAAAAGCATGACAAATGGGTGCCCCACGAACTCAATGATCGCCAGCGCAAAGTACGCGTCGAGACGTGGCTTGCACTGCTCAACAGACCTAATATCTGTTATTAGCAATGAATAGAATATGAATTGCTAACTTCTAGGTAAAAAAACAAAAATTGGTTGTCCTCTAAAGTCGGTTTACGGACGATAGTTTTACGTGATAACGACATAAGAAAACTAAATGAAAAATGGCATACTGTTATGAATTGAATTTTAATATTCTACATATAAATAGATACGTCGTCATAAGCCGCTTAGGCTGATCGCGCCTCCCTATATATAGCTAGTTCCGTGCTCACGCTTGCACGCTCGGCTCAGGCGGAACGTGACAATAAGTCATGCTTTTTCGTATGTACAGCCGGCACTCATCGATTTATAAGACGTTATCACGTCAAAATGAATCCAAGACCCATTGAAATTATTAAAATTCTAACCTTCTGTAACATTTGATCAAGTGCACATTTGCGCTGTCTAATACCTCATTTGAGATAAGTAAGTAAAGTCAGTAAGTCAACTCTATTATGAAAAAATATCTTGGAAATTAAAACTAAACAATTTATGATGGAGTGTTTCGATTCAGAACAATGTCGTTCAACAACCCGCATCAACCCAAGGCTAGCTAGGTTTATTAGTCGACATGGACGCAAACATCTTTACGTATGTCATAAGATAGAAAAATGTAATTGTGGTCAACATCGTAAATTCAATTTCCCAAACTATAATTAAGCCTCTTTTTTACGTGGGGAAATCCCTTATGGATACCCTCCCTTCCGGGGGAAAGGGCAGGTTATGTCCGATTCGCACGGACCAAAACCCCACGGTGTGCCAACAGACCATGTTGTTGGGGCGGCAAGGGATCGATCTAGGCTATTCCCCTTGTAGAGCCACTCCAACGGTCCACCCGGCGGAAGGAGGCCACTGTTCGCCACACCTGTTCGCTGCCGAGCATGGCCAAAACCACACCCGGCAGCGTCAAATCACCTCCCTCCGCCGCCGCCAGAGTGTGGCGCTCTTCCTCCCACGCAACACACTTGGAGAGAGTGTGCTACGCGGTGTCTACTTCGGCGTCGAACTCGTGACAGGTGGCGGTCGGCTCCCTGCGAGCGATCCGGTGCAGGTATCACCCGAAACAGCCGTATCCAGTCAGTACCTGCACCAGTCGGAACGTCAGGGAGCCCCACTTCCTCCCGATCCAGTCCTTCAAGATCGGGCGGACGGTGTCGACGGTATACGTCCCAAAGCGCGCATCCGCCAGGTCCTGGATCCACCTCTCAACGGCGTCCTCCCTCAGACGCCGTCTCCTCTCCTCAATTTCCCTGGGAGCCGGAGGCTCCCCACTACGTTTTCGAATTCACGGCGGCGAGAACTCCAGCTTCCAGCTCCCTGGGAAGGGAGCCAGCGAGCGTGAAGGCAGCCGCCGAGGACATCGTCCGGTACGCCCGGATTGCCCTCGATGCCACCGTACGCTGCGCACTGCGCAACCCGCGCCCGTTGGCGGCACCGAGGGCGTCTGCCCAGACCGGTGTCCCGTAGATGGCCATCTCCCGCACGACTCCCATGTAGAGTCGTCGGCACCCGGCACCCGGCCCCCCAATATTG
>JACEII010000173.1:344002-374935 GCA_014332785.1 Antheraea mylitta | reverse complement strand
TTGAAATATTTATTGTACCCTGTAGTGCATCTATAAATTATGAAATTTTGAGCATAAGTATGCTTTACAGCAGTAATAGTTGTTTGTACTAACCTAAAGGATAACCTCATTACAATAAGACGTTATCATCCAGACATCATAAACAATAAGACGAAAAATAGGAGGTAAGATTAATAAAAAAGTAACATATAGTAAATAATATATGTAGTTGAAGTATTTGTTCCTTTTTTTGTAAATATTTTGATATCACAATAGTCATTACTAATCTTGTTTGTGACGTCTTTTCTCTAAAACTACGGAGTTTCTCCAATAGTGGTGCCATATGAGGTCCCAGAAAGCCATTCTCTCGTGATAAACGTGGTCGAGCATGGTCAATTTTACGTCTATGTTGAGATAAGGCCGTGCCGTCCCATTGGTCACGGGCATCCATTTGGTTGGCAGCAATTCCGTTACTTCTGGTGTTGGATTGCTGGAAGGTTAAAAAGAACAAATATATAAAAGAGTTGTGGTTTCTTTTTCCAAATGAAAACGCTGTTGACCTGGAAAGGTCTTTACAGCTTCACCGAGCTACCGAGGCGAGCGCTGAAGTCACTCAGCCGATTTGGGATGCTTGGGTGACTAACTCAAGGGTACACGACACACCTCGTTTTGTGCTAAAATCGCGACCTATTTGAGTTAACCTAAACTAAGTCGAAAAAAAAACCTAAACTAAGCTATCTAGCTATCGATCTATATACGTATATGAGTTATTGAAACATATATGTATACCAAGCATGCGTACCTCAACAACTCTTATAGGTTGAGCATAGAGAATCTCCCTAGATTATTGGAACAGGAGGACAACCGCGCCGCCACCTTGAGTTTCCTGGCGAAAATTGCCAGGATGGCAGGCGCCAGAAACAAATAAGAGGAAGTGTAAAAAAGGGGAATGTCATTACACAACTGGCGAGCTACACAACAGACTGAATAGTTAGTTAGTAAAAACAAATAGCTTTAATAAAAATTAAAATTAAACGTAGTATTAAGTAAAAAACCTGTGATAAAACAAAATAATGTAAACAAGAAAATAAAAAGAACGACTTTAAAAAATGTAATATAGAAATAGAAAATATTAGAATGTACTGTGATAAAAAATTAAATAGACGGAAAAGAAAATAAAAATATCTAAAAGAGCAACTGCCAAAAGAACGCGGCATGATTAAATAAAGACAAAAATTTACAAAAAGAGCAAATAAGGTCTCAGATCATGTCTGAGGGAAAAGGGGACAAAAAAATAAAACAACTCTTATATGTATTTTGTGTCGGTACAATTCCTCTAAACTATATAGGATAGGATAGGATAGGATAAGGAAAAATAAGGGTAGAACTCTTTGTCGTTTATTTCTCTGAAAAAGAAAAACAGTGTGTAAGCGTGTATGCACGCACGTGTGTATGGGTGATGTGTGTGATGTTGTCACAGTAATGTAAGGTTTTCTGTCATTGTATCCTGTGAGCATCGTACTCAAGGGCTCCACGCCGAGGAAACGGACCTACGCTTGAGTCGTTGCCGAGGGGGGCCTAATCTGATGTGCGGAAGGAGATGTTGTTGAGGTATGCATGCTTGGTACACATATATGTTCATGTCAATAGCGTAGTCAGTTCGTGGAAAAAAAAGTTAAAAAGGACCATTAATAAAGCTACTTGTATGGACCAAAAGTAGTAAAAATTATTTAATGCATTTAAGACATCCATATTTATTCCCACAATACTTTCACCGCTACTTAAGTTAATCCGTGTTTGAACTACTGCGGCACACATCTCGGTGATTCAAAATCTATGATAATGTTATAAAGCTGAAGAGTTTATTTCTTTGGCTGAACGCGCTAATCTCAGGAAGTACTGGTCTGATTTGAAAAATTTTACATAGCTCATTTATCAAGAAAGGCCACAGGCTTTATATCACACTGACTAACAAAAGCGGTGCAACAATGTTTCAAAATCGGGACATTTTCCTTTTGAGAGCTTCCGCTGCATATTAGCGATAGCCCAAAGTAACAGTAAGTAGTATTCTTCGCGACGACGTCGCGGGGAGAAAGTAGTCTATAATAAATTTTGCAGATTATCAATGAGTGAAAGTAGAAAGGTGCGGACATATATTGATTTTGCTAGAAGAGGAGGACTCCTACGGCGGTGAAAACCACCATGTAGGTGACACCTGTTTCCCAAACCCTTTGTCCGTTTTGCAACGCTTGTGATCAACGGAGGTAAGTAACCCACCTAATACTTTTACTTTTTCTTTTGAAACAAAAACCAGCGTAAACATTACTCCTTCGTTTACCCTACATTCCTTAATCTTAAATTAGGTCAAAGATATTACAATTTTTATAACTCACCCGTATTTTACAAAGTTAGCCCACATTTCAGTCATTCTGTGCCTAATCATGATTTGCTCATCTGAATCTAGTACCGCCGTCATTTCAAACAGATACTGTAACTCCTCAGTATGATAAGCTCCTACACCTGATACGTTTTTATAAGGACTCCCACCCACATATGAGAACACATATTTGTACACGTTCCCAGCTCCCTGCTTTACGTAATTATTAACTGACATCTCTACAGCATGGTTCAGTTTAATATCGGACATAAAGTCACTCAGTTCAAGCATGGACTCTTGGGAGATCGATTTCCCTCCCAAATAGAAGGTTTGTACAACCTTTGAAAGCGTTTCCAGTTCGTGTCTCCGCAAAACAAACGTATTCTCTAATTTTTCATAGAATACATTACTAAAACTCGCATAAAACTCATCGGGTTTATTTACAAAAGTTGCAAAATCTTCTTTACTGTTGTACCCGATCATAATTGGTACATTCTTTATCTTTGTTGATGCTTGAGTGTGGAATGGATCGTGTGAGAAGAAGCTTTCTACACCTTTGAAGGATTTCTCTTTGCAAGGCCTTAATTGCAAATTTAGGTTACTAGCGGCTCTCATCACTTGTAAAGGATCTGCTTTGGACAGGAATTTTAGAGCATCTTTCGTATGATCAGGGTTGTGGCCTAAGTGGGTCGATAGCTTTATAGCGGCTCCGTGGTCACCTTTAACAAATATACCTTCTGCAAACATTGATCCACTTTATATTATTGCTTTATCAAATAACTTTTCGTTCATAGAATATAGATGCAAATCTACACTCCCTCCACCATAGCTTTGTCCTGCAATTGTTACTTTTGTTGCGTCTCCACCAAAAGCACCGATATTTTCTTTAATCCAACGAAGTGCGGTAATTTGGTCCTTCAATCCTTGGTTTCCTGGTACTGTTGCATCATCTAAGCAAAGGAAACCGTAAGGTCCGAGTCTATAGTTAATTGTGACGAGGATAACATTGTGTTTCATTAAATATTTGCCTCCGTAAGCATTAGCATTACCCATGACAAAGCCGCCTCCGTAAAACCAGACCATAACTGGTATAGTTTGGTTAGTATTAGTCCTTGTTGGCACATATATGTTCAGTGTGAGACATTGAAGTGTTCCTCCTTCATCTCTGATTACTTGGGGACATTTGATCGAGGAATTTGAAGCGTCGTAGGGAGTATCGAAATGCGGTTGGACGAGAGAATTCTGAAAAAGAATGATTGTGTTATCAATTGTTTGAACTTAAATATCTAACAATGACGACTTGACGGATATTGATGATTTTTTCTTATCCTTATGGGATAAATTGGAGGCTTTTTGACTATCGTTGGGCCCGGTTGGAGGCACTGTTTATTTATTTAGATTACCAACAAAATCAACATCGATACATTATTATTGGAATAAAGTGTACAGTTCAACGTTTTTACTAGATATAGCCCTATTTACAGGTAGCAATAGCACGCATATCAAATATTGTCACAATCTAAATAATTAAAATATTAGAAATTTAAATCTTCTATACTATAATAAAACTGTAACAAGTCGAAATCTATACATTAAATATTTTTTGAAAATTTTAATCAGGGTAGACTATGTTATCGATATAGAAGCCAAAAATAGTCGTTTTACAATTTTTGTCTGTCTGTCTGTCTGTCCCTATGAACACGCATCACTCTGAAACTACTGAACCAATCTTAACGAAGCTTGACATAGTGATAACTAATATTACGAGATTACATCAAATATACTTTTTGTCCCATAAAACGCAAAGGGTTCTCCAGGATAAAGGATTAAAGCCTAGAATCTAAACCCGTATTACTCTGAAATTACTGATAGTAATAACTGATATTACAAGGCTACATCCAGGATACTTTTTGTCCCATAAAACGCAAGAGGTTCTCCAGGATAACGAAAAATAAAAATTTGTAGTTAACGTAACTAGACTTTTTTGCGACACCTTAGTACAAGAGCCGGCAACGTTAAAAGAACAAGAATTTTAGAGTACCTGGTTCTTTAATATATCAATATATATTTTTTTGTATCATAGGAGGTAAACAAACAGGTGGGTCACGGGATGTTAACTGACCACCACCCTCTATAGACTCTGGCAACACCAGGGGTGTCGCAAGTGCGTTGCCAACCTGTATATGGGGGAGGAGGAGGGTAAGGGAAGGCAAAGGAGATAAGGACAAGAGAGGTGGGCCTCCGGCGCTCTCACTGACCAAACGGAACACTACAATGCAAGCACTGTTATTTCACGTCGGTTTTCTGTAAGAGGGTGGTATTAGCCCGAAAGGACACTTGGTAGCCGATTAACGTTGAATTTTCAATGCGCATTTTGATTTATGAATAGGTTTAGGAACATTTTTTTTCAGTAACTTTTAAACGCAATTAAAAGCATGAATTTATCACAGTCAGACACGTTTCTTTATAAAAATCATATATATACCCGCTGATATATTTTATAAATAACAATAATAAATTTGAAACCAATTATTTTTTTTCATAGCAAAGAACAAATTTCATTTTATTAAACATTATTGATATTAAGATTTCACCATATAAATTGAAACAACGATAAACGTAAATGTATGACTTGGGGTTGACGCCATCTTAAATATATGCGTCGTCGACCATCGGGCTATACGAAACCGAAATATCTAAATAAATAAATGGGGGTAAATTTCACTCCCGCATACCAGATTAGGCCCCGCTCGGCAACGGCTCAAACCTAGGTCCATTCCCTCGGTGGGGAGCCGTTGAGTACGCTGCTCACGCGATACAGTGACACACAACTTTACATCACTGCTACAATATCACACACATCACCTATACACACGTGCACGCCTACACGCGTACACGCTGTTTTTCTTTTGCAGAGAAATAAACGACAAAGAGTTCTACTCTTATTTTCCCTATCCTATCCTATCCTATACAGATTAGAGAACATTTTCCGACACAAAATACATATAGGAGTTGTTGAGGCACGCATGCTCGGTACACATGCATGTTTCAATAACTCATATACGTATATCTATATAGCTTCGCTTAGGTTAGCTCAGATAGGTCGCGATTTTTGCACAAAACAGACGTCAGCCCAAGCCGAGGTGTGCCGTGTACCCTTGAGTTGGTCGCCCAAACATCCCAAGTCGTTTGAGTGCATTCAGCGCTCGCCTCAATAGTTCGGTGAAGCTGTAAAGACCTTTCCATGTCAACAAAAAAAAAACAATTATCGCTATCTTTATCGTGCAGCCAGTGCTGCACTAAACTATACCTATAGCTATATTCTATACACATATTATTTTTATAGCAATAAATCGATCTAAATATTGAGTTAATAACTGAATTAGTGTGAAAGATGAAATTTGTACTTATTTATATCTAAATATAATAATAATAAAATTACTGCATGGGTTAAGATTACTTTTATTTTTATTTCCAAAAAATAGCATCAAGCACATTACTGTCAATACCAAAAATGTCTTTCAATAATAATTCCATTTTAATAACGTTTCAAAGTTAGTAAAAAAAAACATCCTAAAATTATTTAAAAATCAATATTTTTATCTGTAAAGGTACGATATGCACAGATAAACGCAACTCTTACCGGCAGCCAGGTAGCCCGTTGTTCGGATGAATATAATATATAAAACTGGCTTGACTGATTCTTTCCGGTATGGCCTCTGCCTATGTAGGTAATTTCGCCAATATCAAGTGTGACAAATACACGTTATAAATTTAATGCCAAATATTTTGTGTAACAACGTAGCATAATCTACAATAGAAACATATCAACATGGATAAATTACCAAAAGGTACTATGTTGTGAGTGGTAAAAAGATTATTTATAAAAATATTTTGGAAATATATTTAAAATACGTTTTCGAAACAATTTATAACTCTTAGACAATAGTTTCAAGCAAGTGACATTTGACGCTTCGTCGCGATGTTTGACGCTTGGATACGGTGTTCATATAATTTTCTTTAATACAATGGAGTATAAAAAGATTTTAATACAAGTTGAAGATACCGAGAAAGTAAGTGGTAGAGATATTTATTTAGTTTTATGTGGGTTACTTTTCATCTTAATTGATCCTGGTAGATGATTTTTTTCTCGAAATGACTACGCTATTGACCGAGCAAGGTCTTAACAGCTTCACCGGACTACAAACAACGGAGTGGTAGATGACGCTACGAACGGATACTAGGCTTATTTAAAAAAAAATCACATGTAATCTGGGTATATGTTTCAGTGAATCCGTGGATAGCTTGGATTCACAATTGGAAACGGTAGTCGTGGCTGCAATCGGGTATCAGTTTTATTCAATTTTTTCACGTTTAAAAATACAATTGAAACCAGTGATAACCAATTTGGTGCAAACGAAGTTGCACGGGTCAGCTAGTATGAAATAAAATAACAAAAATGCGTAAAATATTGAAAAATTATATGATATGAAATTGTTTAAAAAATATTCAGATAAATGTATTTATTCATTGTTGAGTTAGATAAAGGATTTTCTTTTAATTTCCAATTTCTTTATTTTGCATGTAAAAAAAACTCCATTGTTTTTTCATATCAATGATAATTCCAATTTGTCAGCATTGAGAGGCTCATCTCATCAGCACCTCGGGGTATTTTAATCTATACTAATATTATAAAGAGGTAAAGTGTGTGAATTTGTGAGTTTGTGACGTTGTAGGAGGTAATCGCAGGAACTACTGGTCCGATTTGAAAAATTCTTTCAACGTTATATAGCTCAATTATCGAGGATGGTTATAGGCTATATCATCACGCTAAGACCAATAGGTGCGGAGCAACAATGAAGCATGTTTAAAAATCGGGGTGTTTTTTCCTCTTGAGAGCTTTCGCTGCATATTAGTTAGCCCAAATTAACTATCTCCACGCGAACGAAGTCGCGGGCAGATGGTAGTTGTTACATAAAGCTAACCTTTTGTATTTGGAGATTCATAATTTAGCTAAAATCAGGAAAAAGACGCATTTAATAGCACCAATGGTTGTCGTTAGTGATCGGTATTCGTCCATACTCTGTTTTTTTAGTTTTCGGAGTATATTTTGTGGTGTATAATAATTTATTGTGAGTATTCCTCCTAAAAGTGTTTTTTTTTTTTTTTACATTATAAACTTTTTAAATAGGTTTATATATTTCAAGTTAACTATTGGTATGTATTCTTTATATTTATTTACATTATATATTATTATTACATTTTTTGATAAATAGTTTATTTTACTTTTGTCTGGTATATAACTTGATTGTGTACACGATTATATGGAAGATTAATTTAAAAGTAAAGTTAAATAAATATTTTTTTAAATAAACGTAAACATTAATAATTGCATAAAATTTTATGTAAAACAGAGGATAAAAGTATAGTGAACTTTTTTATCTTCGCCTATTTAAATAGAGACTGTTTCTTTGTCATGAACTGTTACTTTCTAATTTCACTTAGCCTAAAAGCAAATTAGACGTTCATTCCTAAGCATGCAGGCTTGTATATGTGTGGTAGAGCCACGCTGAAACTATTACTGGTTTCAGTATGAATGGGTCGGCTCGTTCCGGGGTAGTAGCACACTCTCACAGAAAACCAACGTGAAGTAACAGTGCTTGCATTGTTGTTTCGTTCGGTCAGTGAGACCGACGGAGGCCCACCTCCTCTATCCGCTCTTCTCCTCTCTCCCTCCCTCTTCCCACCATTCCCTACAAACACAGGCTGGCAATGCACTAGCGACATCCCTGGTGTCTATGGACGGCAGTGATCACTTAACATCAGGTGACCCGCCTGTTCGTTTGCCTCCATTAATATAAAAAAGGCTATTTTTTTTATCCGTATTATGTTTTAGTTGGTACGGCCCTGTCCATCCGGTAACAGGTTCAGATTGTATGCAAAACCAGCAATGCATCAGCATAAAATATTATATACAATTGCCATTATTTTAATTTGTATATTACTCACCCCAAATGGATTCCCTTCATCGATTTTAGCGTAAGGCACTCCGAAAAAAGTTGTAAATTCTCCATTACTTTTACTTCCACTAATAGGACCTCTGTTGGTATTCACAACCACTCTCTCCACATCACTTGTCCACACAAATGGAAATATATAGAGTAGCAGTAAATAAACATACATGGCGTCGACAGTCGAATAATAAGAGGTTTTTTATTGGATTAGAAGGCTTTTACAGTTTCGACAGGCTAATAACACGAGCGCTTAAGACACTCAACCGATGAGAGAAAAATATGCATGCTATTTATATGGCCGCGTTGAACGAATGATAACAGGTTTAGGGGTCAGCATGTCGCGGTAAACATTTGCAAACCAAATATATATCAAGTGAAGGACGAAATCTGTTCAAAAAGTTACAGAGGGTAAGGACACAACCTCCGTAACAAACATGGACTGCGGTCTTTAGGACCAAGGGATGAATATAGGTAGACCAAATGCTGTTAAAGAAGTGACAGACAGGGAGAACATAACCTCGTTAGAAAAATTGGTTGGTGGAGATTAGAGGAGGCGTCTCATTCAGTGCTAGTGGTTTTAATATCTAGTTAAAATAATAATAGAAAGTTAGAACATAACATCGTTAGAAATACCAGTGGGTGGGGGTTAGAGGAGGCGTCTCATTCAGTCATACACAAAGTCTCCTCGTGGCGTATCCCACGTAACTTTGATTGCTTCTCAATCGGAAGCTGATTTCTGACACGAACTGGAGAGTTATTAAGAGTACTAGGAGGCGGTGTGTGAGCGGCGCTCCCAGTACCGGGCCGGGATAGACGAGGGCTCATTTTTAGTCTCAACATCTCAGTTCCGAACTGCCAGGCTGGACCAAAGGGGAATAAGCGGGGTCTTGAGCTTCGATTGCAAAAGTGAGTGGGTGAGTGTGACAGAAAAGTAAAATTACAAATTCAGCTGCCATTATATTTCATTACATGATCGTATTGCAAAACTAAGATCTATTCTTATTTTCTTCGTTGGTATACTCACGTAAAACCGGAGCGGGCAGCTAGTGTAATAATAAATACGATAGTGACGTATAATATCGCACGGTTAAATGTGAGGCAGTTAATGTGTGAACTGGATGCACATAGCATATTCAGGGCAGTAAAGAAGCAAAACAGTGTAAGAAAACTTTAAACATCTCATCACGAACTACGGAACCCACACTCGTTTTGCAGTTTAGTTGCTTCCGATTATTTCTCAGTATCTTTAGGTTATTACTGTGTCATGCTCCTTTATTTATTTACCTACATGAAATCTGTGATGTCATTCAAATGCGCATCGTTTATTGTTCGAAATGGGACCATTCCACTGTATGTAATTAAATTTACTATATCAGAAAAATTAACCCTTTTTATTTATTAAGAATATGAAATTAATGAAAACAACCAATCTGTGGTCACGGCATGGCCCCTGCCAAGTCGAGCAGAAAGCGGCACGGCCGTATTATCCTTGTCTCGAAGCAATTCAGGCCATTTTCGACCCCCTATAACTTCAATGTGGATAAAGATAGAAGTCTGAATTTTCCAGCATTGTATAGACCTGGTATATTTAAAATTTTAGTACCTGGGCGACCGAGCCTAGCTTGGTTTTTTAATTTTTTTTTAAATTAATATAAAATGTTAGGTTTGCCTTATAAAATTTACAATATTTCACTAAAATATATATATATATATATATATATATATCTCTTCTGCTGTCACACGGAGTCGAACTGAGGTTACACTGATTTTTGAAGCAACCGATTTCCATCTGAACTATTTTTGTTTTGACAGCGCCGACGAAATTTACCTTTATATCCTAGCTATATTTTTTCATTGCCTGAAAACTCAGATAAAAAAGTTTTCAATTAATAAAATCTAGCTTGATCGATTTATCCCAAACTACATACATACTAAGTTTCACGGAAATAGATGACGCCATTTCCGAAATCATGAATATATACAAATATAGAAATATACAAGAATTGCTCGTTTAAAGGTACTTATTATAATTCGAATCAGTGGTTTAAAAATTATAACTAGTCAACATTTCTTAATTTTGTCACTCACTGACTGACCGATCATCAAAAACTCTTATTTTTATTTTATATTTACTTCTAGCAGACACGTAAATTAAAAAAAAAGGTTACTAGTTTGTGTTGTGTGGCAATACCGTATTGAGGCTTGATCCAGGCCATACGGATCTCTTTGTATATTCGCGATAATAAGAAGATAAGTATTCCTACGCAATTGATAACAAGTTACTGGAGATTTCATTATTCTGCATTATTATTGGCAACGACATAGGTCGAGCCGTGTTATCTTAATTGTCATATAAGTAAACAATATGCGATAACTAATAGGTGTTAAAGAGAAATTACCTACTTCACAAATACTTACATTAAAAACTAGCTTCTGCCCGCGACGTCGTCCGAGTGAAATAGTTACTTTGAGCTAACGCTAACACGCAACGGAAAGTTTTAAAAAGAAAACCCCGATTTTGAAATATTCTTCATTCGTGCTCCGCTCCTGCTAGTCTTAGCATGATGATATATAATAGCCTTCCTCGATAAATCAACTACATAACAATGAAAGAATTTTGAAATCGGATCTACAGTACGTAGCTCTTGAGAGTAGCGCGTAAAGTAGGTATGCAATTTTTCATCAATCTATATATATATGTATATCTAATACCTTTAAACGAGCAATTCTTGTATATTTTTATATCCATATGTATTCAGAAACGGCATCATCTATTTTAGTGAAACTCAGTATGTAGGTAGTTTCGGGGACTATAAATCGATCTAGTTAGATTTAATTCATAGTAAACTTTTTTTAACTGAGATTTCAGGCAATGCTAAATGCTACTTTTGTGGGGTAAACCTAACAGTTTATTACAATTTAATAATGTTATTTAAAGAACCAAGCTAGGCTCCGTAGTCCAGGTACTGTTCTCTCATGACGTTATCACGTAAAATGATCGTCCCTAAACCGACTTACAGCCTTTTTTTTAATTTGAAAACCCTGCGTCATATCTATGACTCATCATTTATAGACTAAAACAATTGAATGTTGAATGTTAAGTACCCAATGAAACATCTTGGTAAAATATATAAAACCCACATCTAGGGGACTTTTTTTAAATCGACATTGGTAGTTATTACCTCACATTCTTGGAAGCAACTTTATAACGTTTAGAATGTATATATGATTTAAATGTATATATGTAAAATATAATTTGGCTTGTTTGTGTGTGCTCGCCTGGCATCATAGGTGCACTCTCCTTAATCAAGTCTACTGGCGCTAGCGTAACTCGTCGTTGAGGAGGCCGGCACCAAGTTTTAGGCGATTTTGACCAAAGTTGGGATCAATATCCAGCTTCTAGGGTCAGTCTACATCCGTTTGAACTACTTAGAACTACTCCGTTATATATAGAAAAAAGGGATCATCTGTTGTTTTTTTGTGATTTTAAATTACTGCGAATTTGTCTGCGTTTTTATACTAACAACTAGCTGACCCGGCAAACGTTGTTTTGCCATATAATTAAAAAATAAGGGTTGACCGTAGAAGGGTGAAAATTGAGGATTGTATGTATTTTTGTATGTTGTATCATAAAAAAATAGAAATTAAAAATTTTGTTTAAAAAATAAAAAAAAAATTTAGCGGTGGACTACCCCTAACATTTAGGGGGATGAAAAATAGATGTTGGCCGATTCTCATAGATACCGGATAAGCACAAAAAATTTCATCAAAATCGGTCAAGCCGTTTCGGAGGAGTATGGCAACGAAAACTGTGACACGAGAATTTTATATATTAGATATATTTTATAGACAAAGGAAAATACATAAGCACCACATCGCTTGCCCCTTCTTTTCTACGGCAAGAAAACATATCTATCGCTCATCGCGTAATGCTAATAAAAGATGTTATTGTTAAGTGAAAATTCAAATGTTATTTGAAGCACCAACAAGACTTCAGAAGGATTGTCCATAACATGCTCTTTTTTAATAATATACTCTATAGTCTAAGAATTGCATTCTTAATTATAAGTGTTGTTTACGATGTATTTTATACAAGGACAAATAACTCAATCAGATGAAAAAAAACTAAAGCATAAACAAAACAGTCAACAGTCTGTTTACATCATGAGATCCATATTCGTTTGTATGGAGCTTAACAATTTATGGTTTGGGATAGTTCAGGGATTAACGACACGGATTCATTATTTTTACATTAACATTGCTTAACATATGTCCTGACTGACTTACGAATCTTAAAAAAAGAATCAGTTACTTGGATTTGGTAAACAATTTATTTTAGTACTTGTACAATGGAGACTGTTTTGAGGAACTCTTTAATATAGTGCTTCACTTTTTCAAAAATACAATTTATTTTTGTTTATAATCGAATCGTATTCACTTAATATACTAGATTAAGTTATTGAATATCTTATACGGAAATATATATCACCACATATTATAAGATAAACTCTTCTGTCACGTCTGTCAGTCTACTGAACACATTTTCATTTCGTTCACCAGTAGCTGAAGTAATTATCGAGGAAGGTTTAGGTATATTATTTGTCAAGGTATTTTTTATCAGGACAGAACAACGTCCACCGTGGGTGATAGTTTTAAAAGAAATATTTATATTATATGTCAAGGTATTTTTTATCAGGACAGAACAACGTCCACCGTGGGCGATAGTTTTAAAAGAAATATTTATATTATTTGTCAAGGTATTTTTTATCAGGACAGAACAACATCCACCGTGGGCGATAGTTTTAAAAGAAATATTTTCTATATATTTACTTGCTGTACGCTTTAGGTAATTACTAAATACTGCATTTATTGTAACAATCTACAGCATTATCTAACCCTCCACCTATAAGACTCACAGATTGAATCTCAATATTCAAACATGTTTGTATTCGTCGTGTGGTTATTTCAACATTCTAACAAGATGGTCTATCCCTTGCTAGAACCTTCTTGGGAGCCCTTATAGCATCTCAGAATTTCATGCTTCGTGGTACTATTTTCCATTCACTTCACTTATGCATAATAAACTAACTATATTACGTGAAACACCACCAAATTTACAAAATACAGAGTCAAATAACACAAGACTATGAACAAAATATATAATTCACTATATGACAGACTAAGATCCCGCCAAAAACTTCCAAAAAGGCCATAAAATAGCGTGCCGCTTCTCTAAAATGTCATCTATGTTATAGCCACAGAATAAACCATATCACAATAGAAACAGAGTATACACGTCCGCTATTTTCTAGAATCGAACTCAATACCCAGCCCTAGGACACGCGAAAGTCTTTATGAATATTGTCGAAATGGGTTATAAAAAAGAACATATGGAAAAAATAATTACTTTATTTCAAAATAGCTTTTTCTTCTATAAACATCGATAAATTCCGTTTTACATAGCACAAGCTTCAATACATTTTTATTTTACACAAACATTGAAACATTAAATAAAATAAGAAATAATTCATACATGTTTTTCAAATAATCGCTTACTTGTATATTTCAAAATTCCGATTTACTTAAGGAAAAATCATAAACAACAATTATAATTCCAATAATTTTAGATATTTAGTCTTAACTTAATTGTATAACTTATATATACATAGGATGTGATGTACAATTTAAAAAAAATACACATATCAATATTATCTAGAAGTGTAAAATTGTAACAAAAAATAACAGGTGAGAAAACTTGCTATAACATTTTAAAACAATTACCAAACTGGAAAATATAACCTAAAAAGAATTCTAGTTGATACATAATAATGTGAGAGAGAACAAGTGACATAAACAAATAAAAATTAAAAGAGAATAATTATTCATGTCATATCCAGTGTCGTACTAAGGGAGAGGTGGGCCTCAATTAGCTGAGAGCTGTTTTTTTTTTCTATTTTAAACGTTAAAAAAACCGAATGTCGTCTCCACATTCCCCAATTAATATACATTCATGTTTTTATTTCAAGATGTTGGCTTCGGGAGAAAAGCAAGACAAAGATACACCATCCCGTATCTACAACGAGTTTTATTTGCCACCATTTACAACTACAGATTATGAAAACATAGTACCTTAATATAAATAATTCATAGACAGGAGAGCTAAAAAGTGTAACCTAGTGTTACGTCTAAATGACAATAAATGACACATTTGCATTAAAAAAGCTCAAAATTTATTTTAAAATACACTTGCAAAAAAGCTCTAGTGCCTGGAGATCCAAAAATACATTCTGTTACTGTCATATTCTTGCATTCTTTTGGAAAATAAATCATAATATACAACAGGGATAAAAGTGAGAAAAATTAAAATAGACTTAATGTGAACATCGCAGCAGATTAAGAAATAGATGAAATAATATTAATTAATTACCGTAATTTTTAACGACATAGAACTTTTATGTAATATTTATTGGAAAAAGTTTGTTAACCATAAACTAGAATGTATACAGATTTAAAAACACCAAGAAAATAGTAAGTACGTACATAAGCGATGATAATCATATAAAGAGGCAAATGGTTCCTAGAAATTAAAAACATACTATGATTATATTAATTGAGTTAAAAAAGAAATATTGCACATAAAGTTTCGCCTACATTAAATTACTAAATTCGAAAACACTAAGTACTAAATTCTAATAATTATTCATTTCTAATCTATGCCCTAAACTTTCACGAAATGAGATGAAATCAAATTAAGTACTCTAAACTAAAAACAAGCGCTAGAAAGAGAGCTGACTGTCACTTAAATCATTTTAATGTTATTCAATTAAATTGTCAAATTTTATGTGATTGACATTCGTTAAAATGATCAATTGGATTGATATTCAATATATAATAGATAACATTGACTCAAAGGATACTCTTGTAAGAAAAACGTAACAGGCTCAAAGCTGACTAATGCTTAAGAACTCATTTGTTGCAATAACTTATAAAATAGATAATTCTCTATAATCTATACTATAGAGGTAAAAATTATTTGTTTATGGGATCTAATTCCTTAGAACTGAATTTGAACATTCTTTCACTGATAAGAAGACTTTCAATAATAGTGACATAGGTTAGACCGTATTTGGAACAAATTGTATAATCCTCAGCATACTGTTAGTATAAAATATTTTTATTTGAAATTAAACTGAACAACAAATAACTATGAGATTACTTTAAATATCATTAGTACTTTAAAAATTAAGGCATATTTTATGTAAACATATATCATATTTAAGTTATTATTTGTACTATCATTAAGTACACATTAAATTGAAATATTAATCAATAAGTATATCATATAATCAATAGGTACATTATTTGTTAGGTATTAATAATATCATTAACTGCATTCTCTTTCATTTGAACTCAATAAAGAAGTAAATAAATATAATCCAATTAGTTCGCCACTATTAAAAAAAAATAGAAACAAAATTACATTTTTTTTTAACTGACTACGCTATTCACCTAGCAAGTCTTAACAGCTTCCCCGGACCACCACCAAAATTACAATGAAAGTGAAAATATACTTATTTCTTTATGTGCGGTCATTTTAAACTTCTCGACCGCTATATCTTTATTAAGTTTAAGAGAAATATATTATGTTTCCAATACATAGTAACACATTAAATGACTCTCCCAATCCTATTCAGAGACCAAGATATAGTAATATATAGTTGATGGCCAATTTTAAAAATAAAGAGGTTATTTTTATAATATATTCTGACACTAATCTAAACGAATTAATTTCTCAGAATGCTGCGATAGGTCCATATGCAGAAGTATTAAAGAAATCTAAACATCCTATCTCAAAACTCTCAAACTCCCTATAAATCCCTTTAAAAATACTCTGAGTACAGAAATGCACTTATTCATTCCAAACAATTGGACCTATTCATTATATGCGAATAATTTTTAAATTTTACAGATAATGCCTCTATTTCATGTTTAAATTCGACTCATTGGTCGACCTATGTTAAAAAGTATTTTTGAAAACAAATAAGGTTCTGTTACTAATTATTTCAATAGAAGTTAAGCATACATTATTATGCTATTTCCCTTATAGGTTTAAGAGATAGAGAGGTTTGTCACTATTTACTACATACTTTTCCAAGATATTAAATATTACATATAGTATATTAAGCATCAAATAAACATCATCATAATTATGAGTTACTGTGATAAAATAATGGATACATCTTAAATTGTTGGTAATAATATAAAGCAACAATACGAATTTTAGAAGCAAAAATTTCTCAACAATTTAAGATATATCCAATTTTACTGATCTACCAAACAGACACGTACTATGCATCAGTTACTGGGGTCGGTTAACGAGTTACGTTACGTTACGAGAACGTTAACGAGTTTTAGCAGAACACGGTTAATTTACAGGTATGCTTATTATGAGTGCTGCCAGTCATATTTGAGCTAGCCCTCATTAATTTGTGTGAATTTTCAATACAACGCAAAGGTACGCATGTATTTCGTGTTTGAATCCCACACAAGATAATTTATCTATGTTAAACATTTCTCGTGCTTCGAGTCTACTTTATGTAATTGTATGTTTATAAAGTCCCTCGCAAAATATGGATGAACTGAAATGCGGAAACTGCCTTTAAAAAAATTTGGATACTTAGTATTAACTCCACCGTGCTCGCTGACCGTCTTTGTTTCGCATTTCTAACTAAACCTAACCGTACTGAGACGAAACTGGTTTGTATTAACTTAAAAATCATCAAGTTGCTAATATTTTGAAATTACCAATTATATTAAAGTACAGTGTCTTTAAACAGTTTCGTCTCGATTCGGTTAAGTAAGGTCAGATTTGTGAAACAAGGACACCATTAGCCGGCAGCGGAAGCGAGCGCGGAGGCGTTAATACTTATTTACCAAAACGTGCATTTAGGACCCCCTGATGAGCACTTGAGTACGTGCCACCTCACGGCCGATAACAAAACGGGCATAGATTAAAAAAGTACTGTTACATTGCCTCGCTCTTATTGTTCTTCTGTGTCAGCTTGCTGAGAGTGCTGAGTTGCGGAAACGCAGTCTTATTCTGTGGCGGATTTAACCTCGACGTCATGAAGATGAACGGTTCATAAAGAGAGGGCCGGTCCATGGCTGTTACTTCGAAGTGGCGAATTTTCTCCCGAGCGCACCAGTTCGTCGCTTTCGAACAGGTGTTTTCGAGACAATTCACATCATCAGGACCCGTGCGGTTGCCAATTACCAACATGACTACCTATTATTTATGTCAAAAATTATACTAATGACTTTTGAAAAATGTCATGATAACAGAGTAAAAAACAAGTTTTTTTTAAGACTATATTTTGCCATAATCACAATGTTGGAATGTAGTGAAAGAAGGTAACATAATAAACTGTAATTATGAAAAAAAATGACATGAGTTCACAGAGTAAAAAATATTCGTATTTTTTTTTCGATTTTTATAATTTTTTTATAAGGCTGTATACTATCTCTGACCACGTCATTATTTAACATCAAGTGAGATTGTGCTTAAATGCTTAAACTAATTAAGTATAAAAAAAGAAAATATGTTTTTATATATAAATTTCTTCTGTATGTGTGTACGTCACTGAACTCTTCCTAAACGGCTGGACAGAGTTTAATGAAATCTTGCGTGCGTGTTCTGGTGGATCCGAGAATGGTTTGGATTCACAATTGGACCAGGTAGGTGGTGCTGCGGTTGACTTTTAGGTTTTTTTTATTATCAAAGCATGACAATGTCCGCACGGCCAGCTAGTACAGTATACTATTCAAGTATTTGTATTTTAGGTATACTTCAATGTTAAGCTCCTTTTTATCTTTATTATAATTTTTGATTTTTTTTATATGTACGAGATGCTATAATATCATTTTTTCCACAATACATGGTTAACTTAAAGATACCTTGTGCCTATACCTTGTGGTATTAAGCTTGTGAGTGTAGAAACTAAAAATACAATTCAATATTAATTCAGATATTTGAAATTCAGACATTTAGATTTCTAAACTTCTTATTAGTTTTTAGTATAAAATTCAGAAAATGCTAGTTAAAACTTAACCCTAAGTTAAAGAAATTCCATGTAAATTGTATATGGCCATAATTATATAAAAATCTAAACCAACCTCTTTCTTATCCTTGTTTCTATCTATGTCCTTCTTTAAATACATGAGCACATCAAGAGATTCAGGTCTAGCTGTGTCATATACCATGACGAAACCCTCCGCGAAGCCCAAATAGTGTCTCTGCAATACTTGGTTAGCAGTCAGCTGCATAGTCGGAGATTGTGGTGGTCCTGGGAAGATTTTGTTTGAATAATTTACTTTGGAAAATTGCATGAAGTAATAAATTGGTATACTATCTGTGTAACATTAGATGGTGACTGAAAAGTATAGATACATACAACCAATTAAAATAACACTCTGAATTAATCTATATGTGGTTACTATATATTCCAATAAGAGAGTTATTTTATTTATTTTTATTATAGAATTATGTTTTTCTGTTATTGACAACATTTTTTTTTTAAAGGAGAGGGGAGGCACAGAACTAAATGAAACAATGCAAGCACTATTCCTTGGGTCAGTTTGCTGTAAGAGGGTGGTATTAATCCAGACAAGCCGACACATTCATGCTGAAACCAATAACAGCTTCAGTGTGGCTCTACAACCTATAAAACAATTGTTATTACAAACTGTTGCCAATTATTCTGCTGTCATGTAATTTGGATTTTTTTTTTCGAACTGACTACACTATTGACCCAGCAAGGTCGTAACAGCTTCACCGGACTAATAAGGCGAGCGCTTGTGGCACTCAGGCGATTTTATTTGGGCAACTAGCTCAGGGGTACACAACACACCCCGGGTTGGGCTGCTGCGTGACACGTGCAATTCGCGACCTATCTGAGCTGACCTAAGCTAACTATTCATATATATATGAGTTGTTGGAGCATATATGTGTATCAAGCATACATAACTCAACAACTCTTATATATATTTCGTATCGGATAATTTTCCAAACCATTTCAGTTCGATAAGGGAAAGAAACAAAACTCTTCCACTTTCATGTGTAAGCCTGTATGCGGGCACGTGCGTGGGAGTGATATGTGTACTGTTGTTGTAGTGATGTAAGATTTTGTGTCACTGTATCGCGGGGAGCAGCATACTCAAGGGCTCCATGCCGAGGGAACGAACCTAGGTTTGAGCCGCTGCCGAGGGGGCCTAATCTGGTGTGGGGGAGCGAAATTTATCCACAGACCACGGCGGCGTGATCTGTGGTTATGCGGGCGTGGGCGTGAACACGCTCTGTTTGGAGAGATAGGCTGGTACTTTTCACTGCCGTTATTTCATCAGGAGGGTCAATAAAAATTCGTCGCGGATGTCTATAATAATACGCAGCATTTTGTATTTTGCGGCAGATACCACTAAGGGACTGTGTAATTTGGTATTTTGTAACAGTCACAAGAGAATGAAATGAACATTTGTTATCTTATCGTTATATTTTGGTTTTGAGTTTGAGCAACATGAAATGCTTCTCTTTACACACCTACTAAATATTGTATAGTGCTTGCTTTATCCCATGTTGAAATACCAGGGGCTGAATACTATCATAATCAATAATAATAACAAATAATCAATAGCAGAATAATCATATCTTTATAAATGTCTTTATTCCTTTGCTCATTGCCTATTACAAGGCACTATGTGACGTTGTAGGGGGTAATCTCAGTAACTACTAGTCCGATTTACAAAATAATTTCAGTATTATATAGCTAATTTATCAAGGATGGTTGTAGGCTATATATCATCATGCTATGACCAACAGTGGAGCATCAATGTATCAAAAACGCTTTTTTTTCTCTTGAGAGCTCCTGCAATGTGTTAGCGTTAGCACAAAGTAACTATTTAGTAAGACAAAGTTGCGGGCAGAGGCTAGTACCACATACATTTAATAATCACTGCCACAAGTGTTTTTTATAAAACAGAGAAAATATATAACACTTGGAAAACATAAGTACTTCCGCATATCTATACTAATATTATAAAGAGGTAAAAATTGTCAGTTTGTGACGTTGTAGGAGGTAATTTCAAGAACTACTGTTTCGATTTGAATAATTCTTTCAGTGTTATAAAGCTCATTCATCGAGAATGGTTATAGGCTATATATCATCATGGTAAGACCAATAGGAGCAGAGCACAGATGAAATTTATCAAAATTGGGTTGTTTTTTCCTCTCGAGAACTTCTGATGCAGGTTAGTGTTAGCCCAAAGTATCTATTCCACGCGGACGAAGTCGCGGGCAAAGGCTAGTACCACATAAATTTAATAGTCACTTGCAAAAGTTTCTTTATAAAACAGAGAAAAAATATAACACTTGAAAAACAAAAGTACTTCCGCATATAAGATATGATAGAACAAGTATATACATAGTTCCTAAGTAATGTGGACATATACGTTATTCTGAGAACATGCAGTGCCTGATGTTGCAGTCTGTGAGTTAAAACAGAAGCTTAAAATATAAATTATACTGAAACCTTTAAACTCGCCTGTAAGCGGAGGCTCAAGGCCCGCTGTATCATAGAAACAAACACGCTCCTTTGTGCCTCTATCAGTTTCAATATTTGCGACATAGATATCTTCGATTGTTGCATAAAATAATGACTTCAAGTTTACATTTCCGTATATTAACTGCTCTAAAATAGCAGTTTTACCGACACCTTTCATCCCGCAAACAACTACTTTACTTGTTTTGCCCATAATTAAAAAATAATGAAAAGACGCAAACGACTTTCACTATAAACTATTTCATTTCGAATAGATTAAACTAAGTTAACGTTTCTATCTTCTAAAAGCAAGAATTTGTTGGTAATCATTTTGATCTTTTTCTATGTTTCATTAAAATAAGTAGGTATTCATGCTGAACGAATGGAGAAATATAACTATAATATAATAAAACATATTTTTTGTTTCAAAATTATTAGCGATATTCAGCGAAATTTGACAAGAGTTTGACAAATGACAGTTGACTGACTGTAACTGACTGCCAACAGCTGTATTACATTTCATTTTACGAAAATACATTTGCGACAAGCACGTAAAACAAAAAGAACCTTTTGTATTTTAAAATAAGTTACAATAATAGCGGTCCTATTGGTTGATTTATTTTTTTTATAACCAATCTTCTAGACTGTTACTGTCATTGTGAAATAAGTAATATTAATACAAATTGCTTGTGATATTTTCAATGTTCTAACAAGAACAATGTTCTAACAGCCTTGTAAGAATATTTCCAAAACTCCATACGTTTTTATGGCATCTTAGAATTCATGCTCCGTGATATTAGTTTGTGCATTAACATCAATACAATTTTATGAATGAAATGTAAAATCCACTAAATGGCAGCCCAAGATACCACCAAAAACTCCATAGTGGTACTTTCCATAAATGTAACTAAATCTAAAATTCAATAGTTAAAAAAAACGAGTAATGGGAATAATTAAATGAATTAGAATTAAATGAAGTATTAAAAAACCACGGCGTTTAAATAAAATTTTTCATCTTTACGTACATATAATGAGTATTGTGCAATTTTTTTTTTTTTCACTTTATTTTTGGCAATCAATCTTTCAGATTATTACTGCCATTGTCGAGTAATCAATAATATTACAAGCGTCGTGCGATCACTTCAATATTAAGCGTCGTGTGAGTCAATATTCTAACAAGATGGTGGATCTCTTGTTAGAACCTTCCTGGGAGTTTTTGTGACATCTTAGAATTTCATACTCCGTGATATTATTTTCCATTCACATCACTTATGCACAATAAACTAACAATATTACGTAAAACTCCACCAAATTTACAAAATATTGAGTCCTATAACACAAGATTATGAATAAAATATAAAATCCACTACATGACAGACTAAGATCTCGCCAAAAACCCCAATTGTGCAATTGTTATCTATACTATGATAATATTGACATGTTGACGTATTTTGACATTTGACAGCATGGCGACGTCGGCTTTGGACTCTGAAATTACAAAAAGCGATAAATATTCTATTTTACTACCAACTTATAATGAAAGAGAGAACTTACCTATTATAATATGGCTCATCATAAAGTATATGGATAACAGGTAAACTTTTATATGTTGTATTTGTAATATAAACTGGTATTAGATAATCCCAAATATTTCATTTGTAATTCATTATTTTATTTATCTGCGAATAGCGGTTATGACTACGAAGTGATTGTAATAGACGATGGAAGTCCTGACGGTACACTTGAAGTGGCTAAGCAGTTGCAAAAGATATACGGTTCGAGTAAAATTATTCTTCGACCGCGTGAAAAAAAACTTGGTTTAGGTACAGCATATATACATGGAATACAACATGCTACCGGGAATTTTATCTTAATTATGGATGCTGATCTTAGTCATCATGTAAGTTACTTTACGATTTTCTAATAAAAGTACTACATATATTTTTTTTTGTAACTACTACCATTGTCAATTAAATTCCAATTTCTAATATACTTTTGAACATGTTGGCCTTAAAATAATTGTTTAATTACTTGATTTCTATTGAAATTTCTGTACTTTATTTATAACTTAATAAATTATTTTCAGCCTAAATTTATACCAAAGTTTATAGAACTTCAAAGCCAGCATGACTATGATTTGGTATCAGGGACTCGTTATGTTGGTGATGGTGGTGTATATGGGTGGGATTTTAAACGTAAACTCATCTCTCGAGGAGCTAATTTCCTTACACAGTTGCTGTTGAGGCCTGGCGCTTCTGACTTGACTGGTTCTTTTAGGTAATTTGTGTATACATTTGTAATCTAACTTCTCCAATCACAATAATTGTAATCTTATCAATTATTAATATTTTTTTCTCACAGACATAAAATATATAATTGTAGAGTTATAGAGCTATAGAGTTTTTTTTAATGTTTTTGTACAGTCCTTGTCTACCTTTTTGGCTGTTCTAAATATAATGGTAAGTTCGGGATTATACAAAATATAGTCAAGAGACAAAATTAAAATATCATTATGTATGTATATTATATTCAAAGAGGTAATTTTTTTTTTGGGAACTATCTATACATATAATAAAAATGAAGTGTCTGTATGTAACAGCAAAATAAAAATTTTTCACTGAATGGGTATGAAAGTATACATGGTTCTGATAACAAACTGCAATTTTTTGTCGGTCTTTCTGTTTGTTCCGGGTAATCTTCGAAACCGCTAGACCGATTTTGATGGGAATTTCACTGGCAGATAGTTGAAATTACAGTGGGTGATATAGGCTACTCTAAATTAAACTAAGTGTTAACTGCGGTTTCGTCCGTGATGCTATCTCCAAAACAGTTGCACCAATTTTCATGAAATTTTCAGCAACAGATAGTGGATATCATAAAAAGTAATTTTATTTTAATTTAGACTAGCTGTTAACTGTGGCTTTGCCCATAATACTATTTCCAAAACAGTTGAACTGATCTTAGAGAAACTTTAATTTGCAGATAGCTGGCCTTATAATAAGTAATTCAAGAAATTTTAATTTATACTAGCTGGTAACCGTGGCATCGCCCGTGGGGCTATCTCTAAAGCGGTTAGACAAATCTTCACGAGACTTTCACTGGCAGATAGCAGACCTTATATAAAGTAAATTAGGCAATTTAAATTTATACTAGCTGTTAACCGTGACTTCACCCAGAGTGATTTCTCCATAACGGTTACACCGATGTTCACGGGACTTTCATTGGTAGATATCAAACTATAAAAAGTAATTAAGGCAATTTTAGTTTATACTAGCTGTCAACCATGATTTCAGTCACAGTGCTATCTCCTAAACGGTAAGACCAATCGTTACGAAAATTTCACTGGCACATAGCTGACCTCATAAAAAGTAATTTAGGCAATTTTAATTTATACTAGCTGTTAACCGTGGCTTTGCTCACAGTGCTTTCTCCAAAACGGTTAGACCTGTTTTCGCGGGACTTTCACTGGTCGATAGTGAACCTTATAAAATGTAATTCAGATTATTCTATTTTAGACTAGCAGTTACCCGCGACTTTGTCTGCATTAGCAAGTTTTCAAATCATTCTTTATTTTTAATTGAAAAAATAATTATCAGCATATTGTTTGCAATTCGACATTGCCACTACATTCGACAAATCGATATTACAATAAGATTTGAAACAATAAACGTATTACGTAAAGAGTTCCATAATAAAATTTCTTGCAGAACAGACACGCGGTTAATGTTTTGTATAGTCACAAAATTGAAATGATTATAGCAATGTATATTAATTGTAAATCTTTATAATAATATTTGAAGTTTCATTAATTCGTAATACAGTGTAAGTAAGCAATAAGATAGTTATATGGTAGGTTAAGGTTCCAAATATGTTGCTGATGATAAACCTCAATTAATACACTGTTAGTATTTAAATATCTAATGTATACGCAACATGTTACTTTGAGTAGCGTGCGTGTCGTATCTACAATTTTTTTAAAGAGCATTTCTATAATTGTACAAGGTCTCACAATTTTATATTTCTTTAATACCATTTTTAAAAACGCGTGCGGAGCTGCGGGTAAAGCTTGTACTATAATATATTTGTGATAATGTACCAGCCAATACAAGTAAAAGATCAAATTCAACAATGTAACAGCTATAATAATAAATATAGGGATCTTGAGATTTGCATACTTAATTAGATAGAGTACATCTAATTTTTTGTTTTTTTGTGTCATAGGAGACAAACACCCCTGGTGTTGCTAGTAAGTGCGATGTCAGCTTGTGTTTGGGTGTAAGGAAAAGGAGGAAGAGGGGGGAACGAAAGATGGGCCTCCCACTTTCTCACTGACCGAACAAAATGGAACACTGCAAGCACTGTTACTTCACATTGGTATTTCTGTGAGATGGTGGTACTGCTCTGGACGAGCCGACCCATTCATGCTGAAACCAGTAATACCTTCAGAGTGGCTCTACCACCTACAAATTATTAAATAAAAATATTTCAATTCCCAGTAATAAAAATGTTATGGTACAATATAGTCAAATGTTTGATTCAATTATAAATATTTATGTACCAGTCTGTTTCTTATATTCCAGATTATACAAGAAGGATGTACTACAAACATTAATAGACAGTTGTGTGTCCAAAGGATATGTCTTCCAAATGGAAATGATAATACGGTGAGCTTGATAATTGAATGTATGTCTGCAAACAATAATTTCAACAACAAATCTGATAAAAACTATAGGGCTGATTGCAGATATGAAATAAATAAATAAATGTATTTACCTTCTTACCAAAACTCTGTCATTGTACCTAAAATAAAAAACAAAAGAAAATCTGCAAAACCTTAGATTGAATTTGTAACCAGCTGGTATGATTTTAATACTTCAAACAATCACAAATTAACCATCTCATGTTTCTGGTTCAGTAATATCTGAATGTGTAAAAATTTTATTAAAACCTTTTTTTTAGTTACTATTTTAATTGTTAGTAAAAATATGGAATAAAACTTTTTGATTTGTCCGTTTACTTTATGGGGATTTTCTGGGAATCATGGGCTTTTCCATTACTACATTTTTATTACCATTTTTCAGGGCGAGACAACTAGATTACACTATAGGAGAGGTACCCATCACATTTGTTGACAGAGTATATGGTGAATCGAAGCTTGGAGGATCAGAAATACTGCAGTTTGTTAAAGCGCTCTTGTACTTATTCGCCACAACATAATATTGAATACATTCCTTTATATATGAAATAAACGTTTTATATTTTGTTCATAATAGAAAAAAAACAGTGTCTTTATATACTATGTGATGTTATATTTTTTTATACATTATATTATTGTGATGTCTTCGGGAAGTATTTTTTATATTTATAAATATTAGGTTATAAGTTATTTCAAAATAATTTTATGTGTAAACAAATAGTACTGAGTGTTTTCAAAGTGAACAAGACAACAACAGTTATACAAATGAATCAAATTTATGAGCCTCATTTGAGGCCGACTTGCAGTTGAAGATGCGAGCGAAGTGATAATAAATCAGAGAGTATTATGACTAATTTTCACAAGTTTTATAACACATTTTCGAAGGAAACAAACAGTATATAAAATTTCATAATCTTATTTGTGTAAAATGGAACGTATAATTTATTGATGTTTAATTAGCTGTGGTCGTTAGCGGAAGTATAGGCACTGACAGAACCACCAAACAGCCGAAATTGTTAACTTAAATAAATTGATTAAATGAAATGCTTGTTTTTCATATATGAGAATGAAAAAAAGGTTTAAAAAAACATGTGTAATTTATAAACTGTTTTACAAACCAAAGCGGTGTAGTAAGATCCCCTTTACGAGTTATTGTTTTGATAAATGCTACGATTAAAAACGGGATGTTACAATTTCTGTCGATAACTGATAAATAAAATAAAAAAGGGGTATGCAACTTTTCTCGACACTTGCTTTTAATAACGCATTTTGCAGGTGCATTGATTTCGACGCGACGATATACGACCGGCACCTTTTTTGTTGTATGCATGACACGTTTTTATAACTGGTCAATGCGACGCATTTCTAAAAAATAAACTTTTTTTATGTGATGGGACGTATTTCCGGAATTTGTAACAGTAAAATCCATTTTATAAGCAAATAGTGTTTTTACATTGAATGATTTTAGTTTGATGTATCGTTTATAATAAATAAAAAAATGAAGTAGATCTATAATATATATTTATAAAAATGACCATTATTTCAGTGTTTTATTTTCCCTGTGCACCTTTAACATTAAGGTTAAATTATCCGTGATCATAGCTTACTCTTATCATATGGATAGTGTTTAAGATCTTATTAGTCTGGTAAAGTACATCATAAATCATTACATAGTATAACGAAGTCCCCTACCGCGTCTATCTGTCTGTTCGCGAAAAGCTCAAAAACTACTGAACCGATTATCATGCAGTTGTCACCAGCGGATAAAAACATTCATGAGGACGTCTATTACATATAATTTGCCAAGAATTTTTGTACAATCAGTGCGGTACAACGTCTGTCGGACCTGCTAGTGGTATTATAAATCTGAACGTTTGTTTCTTTTTGTTTAACGTTCATACCTTACCAACTCAATCGATCATCATGATATTTTGCACTCTAAGTAGTTTGTGGTCAGAGGTAAAGAAAAGGGCATAGGGCACATTTTTATTTTTAAAAATAAAGTTTCCCGAGCGATAAACTAGAAATTATAAAGTACGCTCAAAATAAGAATACTATTTATACTACTATGTATATATATTAAAAAAATGTCCTGTGTTATTTCAACACTTTTTTTCGAACTGACTACGTTATTGACCTAGCAAGATCTTAACAGATTCACCGGACGACTTATTTCAAACCCACAATACAGCGACGTGACCGCTTACGCTATTGGTTCTTTGCGTGCAATGCCAATGCATAGCATGAACTAAGTTGCACGCGATTGCTTGTGAAATTATATCCGTATTCGAGTTTGCGTTTTAGATTAATCTATGTAACAACTCTTCCAACTTTATGTTAGAAAAATTGTTGGTTCCTACGAGCTATATGACACCTTTACATTTATAACAGTATGTAATTCATGTTTAAGCATCTTTTTGTGTAAATTTTAAATGAGTAGCCAAAAAAAAAAATTAATCGACCGGGAGTTTTTGGGAGGAATGTAGACTATAATGTAGTGATTTTTATATTTTACTATCTGACCCGCACGACTTCGTCTGCGCCAATTGGTTATTACCAGTTCCAATTTAATTCCCAGACGCGAAAAATTAAAAAAACCTAGAATCTGATTGTAGCGACACTTACCGGGTGCAACTGTGATTTCAAACTATCCTTTATATTTTGGGGAAAAATGTCTTCGTGGTATCCCTTAGGTTTCTCCTCTAGCCCTCACCTCCGCTCCCCATTTACTATCCTCGCATCGAGAGTAGATATTTGATAACTTCTAAAACAGCTAATAAATAAGTCAAAATAATATTGACATGTAGTGTTAAAAGTTCCAATAAGAACATATTCCCAGAAAACCCCACTAAATTATTATCACAGTTTGATCAGTAGTTTCGGCATGCATTGACGACAAACATACAAACATTGATTTTTATATATAAAAATTACTTATTTTATTTCACTGTGTATTTTATAATAGTGACATTTTACGTAATATAGTTTGGTTATTAATAAAAATACATAATAAATAATACCTCGGAGCATGAATTCTGAGATGCCACAAAAACTCTGCTGAAAGTTCTTACAAGGGTGCCACCATCTTGTTAGAATATTGAAATTATCGTAAGACATTTGTAATATTATTATCTGGAAGATTGGATGGCAAAAAATAAAATAGTAAATAAATGTAACCGACGACTTTTAATATGACATTAAATATTTGGCGTTAGAGTTTCGCATGTTATAAAAGAACACACAATCGTAGTATGGTAATAAAAAAATAAGGATCCTTCGAGCCGGATTTGAACCAGCGACCTATGGATTTCAATTCACACAATTTAACAACTACAGTCCACCGCTCTACCAACTGAGCTATCGAAGGCTTATCCGTGGAGAATATATAATCGCAGACATTCCTGACTCTTACGTATTTATTCAAGTTAATTATAATTATTGTGAAAGGCACGTAGTTGTGACGCGATAAGTGGTTACGAAATGTATACAAGTGTATACTCAGCTGTTAGGATGCAACTTGCAAGCAGAAATCTTTATTACTAGTGGTAATTCATATTTTTGGTACGAATTTTATTCCATTTTTTCAAACCGTTCAAGCAGGGCACTTCATGTTATAGAATTTTTGACGATTTTAATTACATTTGTTGTGATTAATTATTGCAGATATATATTTGCCCAAATAAGAAGTAGTCACTCAGGGATAATATAGTACGAGATCCTACTCCAAAAATGTTATGTTCATGGGGTAGATGGTAAGAAGTAAATTATCACAAAAGATTATAAAAAGGGTAATTAAAATGAATCCGCTAATATTTTTAATTAAATTGATGAAATAAAACGATTAAATTTTGGGAAAAAATATGTTCAATTATTTACAAAAACCTAAACAGTATACTTCACATATACCTGAATCGTTAGACATTCGCAGTATTTTAGGATATGACACATCATAATCACATTTAACATAAAATAATAATATCAAAACAAAGGCTAACAAACAAAAAAGAAAACCTAAGTTAAAGTTTGTTCTATGACTTTCAAAAGTATAGCTACAAATCTAGGTGCAATGACGGATGCTGAAAAGTGTGAGGAGCAACCCGAAGTTAATAACTGTCGATAATAAAACGAACAATAGACCCTAATGTTTTGTTCATGCTACGAAAGATTATCGTTTGTTACTTGGTCTTCCACTTTCACTCCAGCCGACGGTGGTCATTGACAATGTGCTTTAAGATAGATGAGTAGAGGTTTGAGTATAATTTTTGTTTTTTACTAAATAATTCAATCAAACATAAAGCACCTATTTTTTAAATTGATTAAGAACGAGAATCGAGTGTAGAGTATCCTACATAAATATTGCTACTGTCTAACCTGTCTGTATACACAGAGAACTCAAAATGTGACAGTTGCTGTTGCGCATTCGGAAGCAACCACATCGCAGACAGGTATGAACAAGTCATATTTTCTTACATTTTTACATTGATAACATATATTAGTTACTTTTATATAAAATTAAAGTAAATTTTTTTCTAGAAGTGATAAAACACTTCTTCTTGTGTAAAAATGCCAGCAAATACGGGCTGCTAGCACCTAAAGATTGTGTACAATTAGTGAAGATATAGCGCGCTCTGGTTTGAAACTCGATGTGACGAAAATACTTCATAACAAAGAGACAAGTACATACATCAACAGGATTTAGTGTACTTGTTAGATTTTATGCTTTTAATTCAACTGATTGATGATTTTGCAAAGAAGTGTTAAGTTTGTGGGGTTTTATTATTTTTAAATAAGAACACACGCACACACTTTACGGAGAGCTTCTTCTTTTGGCTCCGCAGAAGCATTTGCCAGTGTTCTCTTTCAATGGACGTTATAGTACAATAATATTACAAGCGTCGTGTGATTATTTCAATATTCTAACCAGAGGGTGGATCCCTTGTTAGAACCTTCCAAGGAGTTTTTGTGGTATCTCAGAATTTCATGCTCCATGGTATTATTTTTCACTTCACTTATGCACAATAAACTAACTATATTACGTAAAACACCACCAAATTTACAAACTATTGAGTCAAATAACACTAAATAATGAAAAAAAAGAATGTGGTGTCGTGGGACACCAGGTAGGAACGAAGTTCATTCGGCTAATGTAAAAAAAAAAAAATCGTGCTCAATTTTATGTAATCGTAATTCAAATTATAAATTATAATAACAAAATATGTCTCCTTATTTTTGTTTGACAACATAAGATTATATAGAAATAGAAATAATTACAAAAAA
>JACEII010000173.1:288672-343992 GCA_014332785.1 Antheraea mylitta | reverse complement strand
TACTCGCTTGTGTATACGACTGTCGCGCCTGTGCATGTCTCATTTAACGGTTTTATTCCACGCACTTTTTGTTATGGTTTTACTATCACATTATTTTCAGTTCGGTCGCGCAGCAAAATCCCTATCTCCTCCAAGCCTGCCGTAAGGAACTTCGTTCCAATAAAATATAAAATCCACTACATGACAGATTAAAATCCCGTCAAAAAAACCTACGGAGAGTTTTAATATCAGAGTGTATACAGGAAGGAAGTAATCCAACATAGATAATCTATGCGCAGAGAATATAAAAATATTTTTGATTCTTAACATTCCAACAAAGTTGACGTAACTTAATTACAACCTTCATTGTTCATTATAGGGACCAAACACATCGGTTGAAAACCTTGCGATGACTTTTTTGTTATTCGCTTTTTATAAGAAGAATAGAGAGGTGTAGAATTATAGCTTAATTTATTTAGCTAATCTGTCTGCTATAACACAAAGAAAATTTCATCAAAATCCGTCAAGGCTTTCATTTACTACATTTTTACTTTTGTCGGTTATCCTGGAGTATCCCTTACGTTTTATGGGACAAAAAGTATTCTGCATGCTACTTTATAATATTACTTATCATTTTGTCAAGTTATGTCAAAATTGATCCAGCACTATCAGAGTAATTCGGGTACATATAGACAAATATTGTAAATGAAATTTCTTGTTTTATTTATTTTTTTTTTCGAACTGACTACGCTATTGACCCAGCAAGGTCTTAACAACGAGTAAATGAAATATTTATGGCTTCTATATCGATAACATAGTCCATTCAATTATAGTTTAAAACAAAATTGTAACCTACAGATTTAGCATACTTATAGTTTTATTATGTGTATAGACAGAGCTGTTTTTGTGAGGGCACACAGTACCCTTAAAGGATGATAAAAAAAAAAACAGAAAAATCGCCATACGTTGGTTTTCGTTCTAAAAATTTTAGAAAAATATCTTACTCTTATATGCCGCAGGTACCAAAAATAACAAGGTGTACATTTTAGCACTTTTTAACACACGAAAACCTGACCCCAATTCGTTCCTTATGATATAAAGATTTAACCCAGCTTGTTTTATTGGATAACCGTTTTTCACTACATGAATATGTTGTTAGTTAGAAATTACGTTTTTTTATTTCATACCTAAATATTTGTAGTTTACGGCCCGCTACACCATGAGTGAAAAGTGTTTCTGGCTTGTTTAATAAAAAGGTTGAGGACCACTGTTATACAGTATATGCATTTTGTATCTGTAGATGTAAGGCAACATTACGTATCAGAGACAAATAAAAAATTTGCGATTCAGCAATCTGTGATGCCAGCCTAGTGAGTTTGTCGCTAGATTTTATTATATTTTTAAATCAAAAGCTAAATTTCATTTCTATTTAGCGATTATGGAACTCTCACATTTATTCAGTGATTTTATATATATTTCCAACAGTATGGAAAGACTCCTTGTTTGTGCCAAGACTGGAAAAGCAAACCATATAGATAATTATAGACCAATATCAATATTACCAGTTTTTAGTAAACTGTTTGAATCTCTTTTATATCCCATAATATTCTGGCATGTTAAATCAAGTATTACCGAGAATCAACATGGTTTTATGAAATCGAGGTCTACGTTGACCAATCTTTTTCTTTATCATCACGGTTTGGTCAACTCAGTAAATGACTGCATCCCTGTAGATGTTACATACACAGATTTCTCAAAAGCATTCGACTCGGTGGACCATGAACTACTATTCTTAAAATTGTCTTCTATGGGTATAACAGGAAATTTACTAAATTGGTTTGAATCATACTTAAAAGGCCGTAAATCCATGGTGGTAGCACATGGATTTTCATCTTCTCTATTCCCCATCTATTCAGGAGTCTCTCAGGGTTCTCACCTAGATCCTGTTTAATATATTTATATATGATATTGCATCTTGTTTCAAATACTCTGATTTCTATCTTTATGCTGATTATCTTAAAATAGCTAAATCAATTTATACGCTAAAAGATACGATTTTACTTACAAGAAGACTTGAACCGAGTACGATGGTGTTATAGGAATAAAATGAAACCTAATATTAATCAATGTTTTATATAAGACTTACTAGAGAGAACTTCAATTCAGAATGTGTTTAAAAGATAGAAGAAAATATTTTGCAAGAAGTTGATCATATAACAGATCTAGGTATAGTTTTTGATAAAAAACTAAAATTTGATGAACACATAAATAATATTATTAAAAAGTCTTTTAAAATATTAGGTTTTGTTTTGAGGAATAGTAAGAATTTTAAGAATTTTAGTATTAAAATACACCCATATAAATCATTAGTGAGACCTAATTTAGAATATTGCAGTCTAATCTAGAATCCGCATTATGATATTTATATAAAAAATATAGAACGAGTACAGAAAAGATTTTGTGGCAGCTTTGTTACAATTGCAATGTAGTCAATAAGATTACAAAATATAATGACCGTCTTAACCACTTCAAATTATCCTCCTTAAACAATCGGAGAGTGATATTAGAACTTATGTTTTTATTTAACATATTTCATGATATAATTGACTCCACAAATAACTAATGACTTCAAATTTAATATTCGTGCTAAGCTTACGGGATCTAATAAATACGTACCATTTTACATTTCACATTCATACACTAATTTAGGCTTTTACTCTCCGGTCAACAGAATATCCAGGTAATATAACTCATTCCTAAATATAGTAGTGGTAGTAGGTGGTAGAGCCTCGCTGAAGCTATTTTTGGTTTCAGCATAAATGGGTCGGTTCCTCCGGGGTAGTACCACTCCTCTCACAGATAACCGACGTGACATAACAGTGCTTGCATTGTTGTGTTTCGTTCGGTCAGTGAGAGAGCCGGAGGCCCACGTTCCTTCCTCTTTCCAGCTTTCCCTTTCCTTCCCCTTCCCCTTCTCCCATGTACAGGCTGGCAACGCACTTGCGACGTCCCTGATGTCGCTAGTGTCTATGGACGGTGGTGATCACTTAACATCACGTGACCCACCAGTTTGTTTGCCTCCTTTAGACACTATATAAAAAAAACATGCGACATCTTTTCAACTGAACGAAATCGTTTCAAAACAGCAATAGAGGCATATCAGTCTTTTCACAAAATGTAGTCTTAATCGCTTACGTATTTATTTTTTGTCTTTTTCTGTTACTTTGTTATATCTATAATATTTTAAAATATAATTTTGGAGTATAAATGAGTCTTAATATTTTATTTCTCTTTCTGTTTCAATTTCCTTGTTTTCTTATCTTTATGTTAAATCTTCTAATAGGTAAAATAATTTGATACATAATTTTTTAACATTTATTGTTGGAGAATGCCGTGGTTGTCTCTAAATATGACTACATTTATAATGAATCATAGTAGTCCTACTTTTTCTATGTTGACTAATGTATTGTTATTTTGACGACCCTAAAATAAATAAATTTTAGCTCAATTCTTTTTATGAACATGAAAGTCATTCCTGTTATTACCAAAATTATTACTGAATGGGAACTCTCATGGACCAAGTGAGTAGTTGTATCGGAATAACAGAACCTTAGTATAAATATAGAGAAGAGAAAAGTATACAGAGGTAAAGAAATGCCATATCATCGAATTTTTCGAAAGACTGTACTTGTTTTTAAATGTTGCACCGTTGCATGCTTTACTATCGTCAATGCAAAAAGAAGATGCAGATATAGAGTGTTATCCTAAAATATGACTAGGAAAAATGTATGACATCATTTTTCATAATATCGAAGACGACATATATATCTATACCTATAAAAGATTTTCATAGCCAAAGTTTCTGAGAGGTTATGAGGTCATTTTGTTCAGTATTATAAGCTCTGAATATTAATAACAAAACGAGTACAAACACGACATATCTATTTGTAAATCATTTATACAACGATCTATTTTTTTACAGAAAGTGAGTGTAAAGCAACGTAGATCAGCACTTATCACGGTGGCCGTGTACGGACTGACATCTTGTTGAACATTGTTTGCTAAATCGGATTTAAATAATGAACTAAATGGGGCATTATTTCATATGAGTTAAGATCAATATACTGAATAAAATGATGAATTTTAAAATAAAACGTAATAATTGTTTTCTCACATATGGTAAAATTAAATTGGATATTCTGTCTTATATATTAAAGTTGATTAAGAAAATTGTAAATTCATCGAAAATCAGGGAGCGTTGTGCAGGGGGAGCTGGGTTTCGAAGAATGTTTTTGTTAATAAAAACCTGTTTTCCTTTTTAAAAAACAAATATCTTTGTATCATTGATGAAGGTTTAATGTATCTGTAGCTTACCGTTACGTTTATCAAAGTCCAATCGTTTTGTTGCAATTCGTACTTAAAAACTGTGAAAATGGGCTTGTTTTGAGAGCGCGTCCTTAAGTAACGTCGGGCGCTGTCAGTACTTCGATAGGTTTTTGGGAACATGGGAACATTGCGTGACACACCCTGTTTTTATTTAACTTATATTATTATCTAAATTTTAAAATTTATTTTTTGAATTCTATTATTGACAATCTCAACAATGACTTTACTGAACAATACAATCCACAAGTTCTTGTTGTCATTACCACGAAGCCCTTATCGACAGATGATGATGATGATTATAAAATTACAGTTGTAGTGAATGTCTTCCATAAGCTATAAATATAACCTCGTTATCGTTTTGAGCTTAGAATATTAAATTCTGTTATAATAATTCATTATAGCCTTAAGAGAAAGAATAAAAATCTTTACATTATTAACTACAATCAGATTGTTCTGTGTGTACATTCAAAAGATGTATTAAAACCAATGGATTATATTCATTTAAGAATTAAAATGGCAGTAATTCAAAAACTTCAAGTCCAACTACAAGTCAACTTTATAAGCTTATCACACAATGTTCATAAGGGGTGTAAGGGGTGTCAAATAACATCATAAGACTTGAGACACCCAAGCCAACCTCACCTGTACGTGGTGCACCCTGCTGAATAACGAACGAGGCAATGGCCAAAGCGGGGTAGTAGGGTATTACAACCTGACTGGGTCGCAACCACCATGTATATGGCGAAAAAGCCCGTATTAGTGATTCGCTTCTGTGGGTCGCGTTTCGGGATCAGCCTGTTCATATTCAGCTCTTTGCAGGCCGGCATGATAGTGGCGACCGGCGATGGATAGTGTGTTAATCGGTGGTCGCTATTATTTTTGGATTGCACTGTGCTTACCCTCAGGCATAGTGCAGTCATTTTGTTGTGGTACAATAAAAAAAAAATCTTTACATTTAGTCTGAATAAGTGTAATTTAATAACACTGAACCCGATATATTCAAAATATTAAGCAATCAAGTGGCTTTGACCACGCATTCCATAAAATTATGAACTATCTTTGTTCATAACTGCATTAGTTTATGGAGCTAATTTACTAACTATATATCACATAGTATAATAAGAGTTACCCAGTTGCCCTCAGACAGTACGAGATTAGAGGTCGTGGCATGATCTCTCTAGATGACTGAATTCTGTGTTACTAACATAGCTGTGAATCTTTTAAATAAAAAATATAACAGAAACAAATATATATCTCGATAGCGAAATTTACACCTCTATTTGGCGACATTTGTAATATATAGCTTGCAACACTGGCAATAACTCTCATTCAGGTGATTCATAATTCGCTTTGACGTTGACATTTTGCATTATACGCACTGTGTGCATTGTTTTTTTGCAACTTTTTTGTGTAATCATAGTTCGTTACACTATAAATATTACAAGCCGAATGTAGGAAATATTAAAATGGCATTCATCGGTTATAAAAACGTTGGATCTTTTATAAGGGAATGTAAGGGCAAAACGCTAAAGTATGATAAAGCGTGTTTACAAATCATCCCCGAAGGGGAAGTAACATTTTGGAGTCAATATGAAGAATGCGAGGGTTGTGCGTTGCTGAAGACTGCAAAGTTATCTGAAACGGACTCCTTGGTTGTTGATACAACGAGTCCTTTGAGATACTCGTTTACAAATGGCAACGGGCAAATCTGCAATGGTAAGTATTCTTTGTCTATAGATAATTGGTCTGTCATACTCATATATTGCAATAATAGGTTGAACTAATACTATAATTGATGAAAAATATGAACGGAAATTACAGTAACAATGTTAACAGTAACATCCTACTAGAATGTTCTTGTGTCTGAGTGAAGAAATATACGAAATTTATTCAGTTGTGTTAGTATGGCCAGTATTATGCAGAAAATAGTTACTGTAAATAATAATATATGTATTTATTTTCAAATAATTTATCTCGGACTTATGTATAAGTCAATAAAAGCACTAATACTGTGTTGTGTGTATTGTTAGTAAGATACTGCTATATGATTTAAATTCACTTTACACCTAAAACCTTTTGTGTAAAGCTTCAGAGATATTGTAATATGGGTTTTTCCTTAGATTTTTTTTTATGTCAGAAGGCAAACAAATACTTGGGTCACCTGATGTTAAGTGATCACTGCCATCCATAGACACTTGCAACAACAGAGGAGTCGCAAGTGTGTTGTCAGCGTGTGTTGGGGGAGGGAAGGAAGAGAAGAAAAGAGGGGAAGGTGTGGAGAGGTGGGCTTCTGGCGCTCTCACTGCCCAAACGAAATGCAACAATGCAAGCACTGTTACTTCACGTCGGTTTTCTCTGAGAGGGTGGTATTACCCTGAGCCAGTCAACCCATTCATGCTGAAACCAGTAATAGCTTCAGAGTGGCTCTCATATATCTTAGAACAATAGTCTCTAAAACAACAGTGTCTTACACAACAGATCACCTTGAAAATTGGCACTACTGTTATTCATTAAGAAGGTTTTTATGTTACTTACTTTACTATATCTCGACATTAGGTGCTTCTGCAGCATTTAAATTCTACGATTTATCAAAATAACGAATACAATCGAAACTGTTTATGGTGACATTGTTTAGAACAAGGTATGGGTTATATTGACTCAGAACAAAAACCTCGGCTGAATGCTGTATTTAAAATATGTCACCAATCATTATGACTATTGGTTTTTATGACTAAATATGAGTAGTCCCTTTGATGTTATTATAAGAGGTTTTGACTGTAATTGTATTGAATAAAGATATATGGTGATGTCTGGAATTGAAACCTCTCTGTGTTTGTATTAAAATTATCCTAGTGTTAATGAATTTTTTAAATATATATATGTTACAAAGGTAAACCCAGTCAAGTTTCTGATTATTCTTGATGACTGGATAGTTTTCCGAACCAGTGGTGGTAATTTTGACATTCATTAGCACCTCCTTAGGGCCTAGATTAAATGAAGTGTTTTGGATTTTTTTAATATGTTATATGAAGCATGTGTAAGTTTGGAGGTATAGCTAGTTATCATATAAATTACTATCTGATTCAAATTTTATTTCATTTCCTTTATTTACAAGTATAAATGGACATAATCAGTTCAAATAACGAGTTTTCTAGGGCCTGTTTTTGAAGGTTAATATTATACTAAAAAGAGAATAAATCTCTATTTACTTAGTATACAGATATAGGTATACTTATCCAAGTAACAAACAGGATGTATCTTCCTGCTTCATTCTAGTTAGTGTTAGAAATGAGGGTAGTAAAACATAGATTATTATAGAAAAAGTATTTATTTCGTTTATAGGAAGACCAACAGCACTTAGTATAAAAGAATTATTAGAATTATTAGTATAAAAGCATGGGAAATAAGCAACAAAAAAAACATTGACAGATCTCCAGGAATAGATTTTTTTTCACTTTATTTCTGGCAATCAATCTTTCAGATTATTAGTGCCATGTCACGTAGTCAATAATATTACAAGCGTCCAAGCGTCGTACGATCACTTCAATATTAAGCGTCGTGCGAGCCAATATTCTAAAAAGATGGTGGATCCCTTGTTAGTACCTTCCTCGGAGTTTTTGAGGTATCGCAGAATTCCATGCTCCGTGGTATTATTTTTCATTCACTTCACTTATGCACAATAAACTAACTGTATTACGTAAAACACCACCAAATTTACAAAATATAGGAGTCTAATAACACAAGATTATGAATAAAATATAAAATCCACTACATGACAGACTAAAATTCCACCAAAAACTCAGGGATAGAATTATACATATGTGAACTAATTACATTTTTCTTATTGTTGTAAGTACACTCACAAAATAGCTCAATTTATAACATAGACAATATGTTGTTACACATATATATCTTTGAATAGGCAATTCTTGTATATTTTTATGTTATTATATATTTAGGAAATCGGAAACGGCTCAGTTATCTCCGTGAAACTTAGTATGTGGGTGGTTTGGAGGGTGATAAACCAATCTAGCTAGATTTCATTCATTGAAAACGTTATTATCTGAGATTCAGGTAATGAAAAATATAGATCGAATGCAAAGGTTTGCCTCTGCTGTTAAAAAAATAGCTCAAAAGGAAATCCGAGTGACAGCAAAAGAGGTATCTTTTTGTTTTTTGGTAAAAAAATACCAAATTTGTGAGGCAAACCTATTTTAATTTGAAAATGTTTTTAAAGAATCACCTGGCCAGGTATAAACATAAACAATACAAATGTAGACTATTTACTTAACTCCAAAATTTAATATATCATACTCTAATCTTATTTGAAAATCTTTATTAAAAACTAGCTGATACCTGTGACTTTGTCTATTATGTTTATTATTTTAACAATATGTTTTATGTGTTCAGAGGAATAAAAATGAAACAAAAAACATAATTTGCTGACAAAACTTCTTTATAAACAATGTTTTCCTTTTATTTTTTTATCTCCTATGTATTTAAATCCCACAGCTTATTCCAAGTCCATATATGTTTCTGAATTAGAAATGCTCATAACAAACATAGTTTCATAAAGTTATAATACTGTATGGAGATATTATGACTTTTTTTATATAAGAGTGAAGTATCATAGATTTAAAACTTGAAACATTGAATCAAAATCTATCAAGTAGTTTTTTGCGTATTACAAATTTAATTCCATATAAATACTAAATGGAGATATTATGATTTTTTTTAGATAAGAGTGATGTATCATAGATTTAAAACTTGAAAAATTGAATACCAAAATCTATCAAGTAGTTTTTTGCGTATTACAAATTTAATTCCATATAAAAATTATCTATGTAAAAATATATTGAATGTGCCTGATATTTGATACCCTGTTAAAAGCAAGATAAGCTGTAGTTTAAAATTAAATGTGATGAACTTTGATTTTTAATACTATGACCTATAATATAGATGGATTATATTTGTGATAGTTTCCAGAGTAATAAGTAATAAATTCTATTTTCAATTTAGACCTATTTTTCACCTTTCCCTATATTTTTCTTTTGTAAGACATTTGTCTAGGTATAATAGAGGTCATTTTAAGTATATTGTTTTATTTGTGTTATTAAATGTTTCCGCTGCTAGTAATAAATAGGCTAATTTTGATACTTGGTAAACTGAAAAAGAAACAGTATGAATAATCTATCACATTATCCGTTATGGGTTCGACTCAGGTAGTCTATCATAAGCCAAAACTTGCTATGGCGGGTAGCCTAAGTTAAGGTTCAGCCACTCTTGCATCCTTGAGCTTGTTGCCAAGCAGAGTAAAGTGCCTTAAATGAATGTGGTGAAGCTGTGAAGGCACGTCAAACCAATAGAGTAGTCGGTTAAAAAAAAAATCTCATGCTCAGCATAAAATAGGATACAATTTTTTATCTTTTACACATCAAATTTAATCAAAGCATTAATTATTATGCAAGATAATTTACTATCTAACGCGTATCTACTCGCGTATCTACTCGTGCAGGTATTATCTCATAATGTATAGAATTTATGTTACACAAACATGTATTATTGTTGAACTATTAACCTGTATATTATGTCACGTTGTCAACAATAAATTTCAAGTCACTTTTAGTATCATTTAAAGTACCTGGGTGACCGAGCTGAGCGAAAATCGGTTTTGTTACATTATTAAATGTATAATGTTAAACTGTTAGGTTTGCCTCACAAAATTAGCGATTTAAAAATAAAAAAAGATGTACCTTTGGCTGCAACTGTGGGGTTACAACTTTACCTTTATATTCTAGCTATATTTTTTCATTGCCTGAAAACTCATTAAAAAAAGTTTTCTATGAATAATATCTAGCCAGATCGATTTATCGTCCTCGAAAGTACTTACACACTAAGTTTCATGGGAATAGCTGACGCCATTTCTGACATCCTGAATATATACAAATATAAAAATATACAAGAATTGCTAGTTTAAAGGTATAAGATATTCTTATTATGTTAAGCAAGTAATAGACTTATTGGGTACCCTTACCTGACAATAAACATTGGCATATTAACTTCACAGAACCAAAGCAGCTCGTGTCGACAATTATTATATATTTATCTACTGGTGAAAACTGCATGAAAATCCGTTCAGTAGTTTTTGAGTTTATCGCGAACAGGCAGACAGATAACACATAGGGCTTTGGTTTACAATATGTAGTGAGAATAATAACTCTATATGTATAATACATATGTGTCATATTAGTGTGGCACAAAAAAAGTTTTTTTTTTAGTTTATGTCAAGGCTTCTTAAACTTTTGTCATTCACGACCTCATTTATGATTGCGAGTTTCTTGATGACCCCATACAAATATAAAAGAAAAATAAATTAATATTTTTTGATGATTTATTTATTAGGTAACAATATACATATACATATGAAAATATATAGTTTTAGAATTCGTTTTGAAACCTTCAAGCTCAAAACCTTCAACATTCAAATCTCTCACGATCGCAGAATTTTGCTACGCGACCCTATTTGAGGTCGCGACCCATAGTTTAAAAAGCCCTGGTTTATGTGAAAAAAAAAATAACATGATGAAAAGAGTAATCTGGCAAGTTTGAGATTTCAATATTACATTTAGTTTGATTTAATATACACATGATTTTGTTGTTAAAAATTTTAATGCGTTCTAACGAATTATCGTGTTGTAAAAAGAATACATACATACTCTTGTACGACCTCCAAAGAAGGTCTGATATAATTTTTGGCGAAGTCGACTCATTTAAAAGTTATAAAAGGTTAAAGTTCAACCTCAAATGATAAATGAAGAGTTCCACATTTTTTTTTTTTTTTTTATCACTAAACAATTGCTCATAAAGTTAAACATAATTATTTTGTGAAATTCATTAAGTAATCTTTGTTGAAACGTCAAAATCATCTTGTTAAATAGCGAACTGAAAAGTGTTCTAAATTGTGGTTATTTTAAATACTTCATTTAACACATTAATAAACCAATATAATACATTGATATATCGTGATAGTTTTTAAAGATAAGAGCCGAGTGTTTACATAACAAAACTAAAATTACTGTGGTAATATATATCCAGTACTTTTTTGCGTGATTCGCACACACCGGCAGACCTTTATCATTTTATTAATATTGAAGACTAGCTTCTGCCCGCGACTTCGTTACTTCGAACTTTTGTTATATGAGTAACTATTAATGCAATTATTATAGGATGCAAACGGACAGGTAGGTCACCTAATTTTAAGTGATCGCCACTGTCCATATACACTTGCAACACCAGAGAAGTCGCAAGTGCGTTGCCAGCTTGTGTTTGGGGGAGTAGGGTATAAGGAAGGGGAGAGGGAGGAGAAGGGGGGAGACGGTCGTCCAGCACTCTCACTGACCGAACGAAACGCAAGAATGCAAGCACTGTTACTTCATGTCAGGTTTCTGTGAGAGGGTGCTACTATCCCGGAAGTGTCGACCTATTCATGCTGAAACCAGTAATAGCTTCAGCGTGGCTCTACCACCTATAAATTTCTTGGTGAGTTTCTCAAAGCCTTCCACTACACCTGTACTCTCCTTTGTGTGCGCACGTATATGTTAGTCTGTGAAGAATATATCCATATTTACAAAAGATTAGTGCAAAAACCAACAATGTATGTTTCAAAGTTTATTTTAAAATATTATCTCGAATGATTCACATGACCGACTCCAGATTATGAAGTTATTTACATATAAAAGGATTATATTATACTGAGTTTCCTTGTAAAATGTCCTTTACAATCTTTCTTGGTTTTAACTTTGATAGAATATATACCGAGCATTATTCGAATTATCTCTTCGGCTAAGCGCCTTAAGCGCTCGCCTTAGTAGTCCGGTGAAGCTGTTAAGTCTTTGCCAGGTCATTAGCGTAGTCAGTTCGAGAAAAAAAATAATTAACTCTTTTGTAAATTAATTGGTTAGGAGGAATAATACAAGTTGAAATTTATTTAGAACTAGCTTTTGCCCGCGATTTCGTCCGCGTTGAATAGTTTTTTTTTTTTTCGAACTGAGTACGCTATTGGCCTAGCAAGGTCTTAACAGCTTTACCGGACTACGTTGAATAGTTACTCTGGGCTAACACTCGCTTTAACTCGCGGCTTTGTTTACATAGAAGGTGTAAATATTTTTGAATAATAGGTACCTATGTTAACCCCGATTTTGTAACATTGGTGCTCAGCTCCTGTGGGTCTTAACGTGATGATAGCCTATAGACTTCCTCGATAAATGAGCTATCTAAATCGATAATACTTATTTAACTTTTTTCTAATAGCACCTATAATGTTTATTTTTATATTTTTAGTTCTATGTTAATGTTAATTTTTAAATTGCTTGATGTAAAAATGGTATTTAGAATTTATTAGAATGTTGAATTGTGTTTACGACGACTTTCTCAATATTTTGCGTCTTTCGCAATAGTATTATCTAGACCAGTGGTTTTCAACCTTTGTTACATATTGACGCATTAATATACTTTTTATAGATACGCGACACTATAACATTCTTCGTAACAATTTTTTGACATTATGACGTGAACGAAAGTGAGAGATAGTAAATCTCGCGTCACTCTTGCCATGTCCTTGCGACATAATATACATATCAATAAGCCTCGACACGGTGGCGAGGAACCGTCGGTTTAGAATATGATTTCGCTTCTTCATGGAAGCATAATATAAATTAACAAAAGTATTTGAAAATTCGTTTTATGATTGTAAGGTTTAACTAATATTGAGTGAGAAAAATCACAGTAAAAAACGTAAAGTCTGCAATGAATACAGACATACAATGTACTTTTAATGAAACAACAACACTCATTTTGAGAGAAACGAAATAGTAGCGGGTACCAACTAGTTAATTACATTTCCAGGAATTGTATTGTAATATCAATAACACTTATTGAATCGAAGACCGTTGTATGTACAAACATTGTGCAATTGCACTGATGTGCGGGCAAATTGTTGTTTACGCTTACGGTCAAACAAGGCGTGCCATATTAAACAAAGCTGAATCACATAAACTCTACAATATATTTGCTATACGTTACCAGAGTTAATTAAATCGCTGACCGAATATTATGTTTGCAGAAGGATGCAAAAAAATATATACAACATAAGCTTGAAGATAATTATTTTTTTATAATAGTTCAACAATTGATGGCGTAGTGTCTTATAAAGAACTAGCGGTCGCTGTGACTCAGTCTGCGTTTAATTACAATATAAACTTAATTTTAATAGCCTAGCCACCTCTTGACAGCATAAAAACATTAATGAAAAAAAAAGACACCTAGGTTTTCCAAATCTCGTGGTGATCGGTAGTTCGTTGACTTTTCTGTACTTTTTATAAAAAAGATTAAGTTGGACAAAAAAAAAAACTATTTTTATTGATTACTTACCGTGAATATAATCAAAATCGTAAATACTTTGTTCAATATAAGCCCTAATAAGGCACTTCTAAATGTAAACATGACTACGGGTTTGGAAAGTAACCCAGTCATCGAGAGGAACCGGCAAGAAACTGTATCGGGTTTGTCTTTTTAACATGTATACAGTCAAAACCGTCTATGGCGACAGCGTTTAGAATAACATACCGGTTATTTTGACCCAGAACAAAGGTCCTGGCTGTATGTTTTATCTCGAAAACATCACCAATTGTTTTGACTATCGGTTTTTACAACTAATTATGAGCAACTTTGTTTAACTTGTTGGGTTTCAACGAATTGGCGTATTGTAGAAATCAATACATATTCTTGTACATTTTTTTATATCATAAGGGACATACGAACAGGTGGGTCGCGTAATTTTAAATGATCACCATCGTCCATAGACACACAGCAATACCAAGGGAATCGCAAGAGCTTTCCCAGCCTGTGTTTGGAGGAGGGAGAAGTGTAGGGAAGGTGGGCTTCCGACGAACCGCACGAAATTCAACAATGCAAGCACTTCGCGTCGGTTTTTTGTAAGAGGGTGGTAATACCCCGGTCGATCCGAACCATTTATGCTGAAACCAGTAATAGCTTCAGCGTGGTTCTAACACCTAAAATTGAACCTTCGTATAATTGAACGATATCCAAAAAAGTTCCAACACGATTATTCGCTGAATCGACGTATTTAAATTTTATTCAAGGTTACAGTTTTAATTTAAATGCTAAATGATGATTTAAAAAAGATATCTCAAAATATAAAACATCATATTTATCGTGGGAAGTTTCTCGTTTTGATTACAAAAAGAAAAAAAACTTATGTTAAAAATAAAAAGCAGTAAACAGGAATTACCGTGTATTTGGAAGTTTTGTAAAAAAAATATTATGTCAAATACTCAATTCGTTTTTACCAAGTTATTACAATTTTGACATTTTACGAAAGACCATTTGATGAACTTCATGAAAAATACGATGAATTTTAATAGTTATAATTAAAGCTTAGTCTAAAAGATGTAATTACTGATCGAGGTATGATCGAATAGTCACCAACCACTGGTAAAACCGTGATCAAATAGTTCCTATTACAACTACCGATCGAGGTATGATCGAATAGTCACCGACCATTGATAGAAGCGTGATCAAATAGTTACAATTACAGCTATCGATCGAGGTATGATCAAATAGGCACCGACCACGGATAGAAGCGTGATCAAATAATTACAATTACAACTTAGTTTAAGATGTGACTACCGTTTAAGATGTGATTACAGGTCGAGGTATGATCGATTAGTCACTCACTATAGATCAAAGTGTGATCGAATAGTGGTTTATTGGGACTCTACATCGGATGCTAGTTCTATTTGACTTCTGAAACCTTTTTTACAGTTGAGCACCTTACGCTGTTGGCGGTCCGCGTGTTGTAATGATTATACATTAAGGCAATAGTCCAATTCGGCTGTTTTAATTCAATACTCTTACTTAAAATACTAAAAAATCTTTATCAAAATATCCATTACGTTCCAATCAAATATTTGAATTACGTAGTGCGTTAAAATAGAACACAAACAAGACTCGTTTATGTGGTGCGCATGACTCGCTTTGAACTAGTCTAACCTGCTTTGTATTATTTATGCACGTTGTTTAAGTATTTAATGTTGCGTCGTTATATCTTTAATATTCATCAGGTGAAAAGGATAATAAACGTAAAATTGTGGACGATCACGTGATTCGCACCGGATACGAATATCCGTGATCATACGTAAATTTCATCTTGTTTTGAATTCATGTGTGTCAACACCATCTATTGGTATCAGTTTACCATCTAATAGTAAATAGGCTTGTAGTACGAAATTTACTTCAAGACGAAACACTTATTTGTACCAATTTTCATGGTAGCCGGACAGACGTTGTAACCATTTTATCTTCTACATATTGCTAGAAATAATGGGTCATTTACGAATTTATTTTGAACAATATTGTATGATCCCTTCGTACTCAATAGTTGGACATTTAATGTAGATTAAAATTTTCATTAATGTCATATCCTTTTATGAAATTTATTAGATGTTACAACTGAATTAAAATTATTCACAGCAAAACAACAATTTGTGGGATTTACGAAGTTACTTTGACTTCATCCTGACTAGAATTATAAATGCGAATGTGTTTGTTTGTCTGTTGTGCTTTCGAACCTTAACGAATCTTCATGAAATTCTGCATATGCGTTATCGAATGTAAGGGTATCATAACGCGAGCGAAATCGTAAAGAACATAATGAAATCGCCATAAAGGCAATAACATCATTAAAAAATATGTAGGTGGTAGAGCCCCGCTGAAGCTATTTTTGGTTTCAGCATGAATGGGTCGGCTCCTCCGGGGTAGTACCACCCCTCTCACAGGTAACCGACGTGAAATAACAGTGCTTGCATTATTGTGTTTCATTCGGTCAGTGAGAGAGCCGGAGGCCCACGTCCCTTCCTCTTTCCTTCTTTCCCTTTCCTTCCCCTCCCCCTTCTCCCATATACAGGCTGGCAACGCACTTTCGACGTCCCTGATGTCGCTAGTGTCTATGGACGGTGGTGATCACTTAACATCACGTGACCCACCAGTTCGTTTGCCTCCTTTGATAAAAAAATAAAAATAAACATATAAAATAATTATAATAAATAAATTAAAAAACACCCAATTGTCGCTCACAGAAACGATTTTTAACGTACACAAAAAAAAAACGAAAGTTAAAAAAAAACAGTCTGCAGGACAGAACAAGAAGGAAAAAAACGTATAGAAAAGCTAGCTATAATTTTGATGTGGATAAGTTGCTCACAGACCAACAAAATAAAGGTGATTGCTGATGTATTGTAAATTTTTACCGATAATGTTACCGATTTATATTAGTAAATGTGCGGAAATTCCAAAAATAAAACATTTATTTTCCTTGGACTATGCTTGCAATATTTAATGTAAATGAAAATGTCGTGCTACAATATAAAAAAATGCCCATTCAGAAGGACTGCCGACAGAAGTGAAATCTCTAAACAATAAAGTAACTGTATTCAATTCAACTTTTAAGCTAACTATAGTGTGAATTACAATATTTAAATTTGTATATTGAAATGATTAACATTAGGCTGGTTTTCACATCACATCACTCTCGAAGCAATAATTATGCACATTTTTATAAAGTTTAACAATCAATCAAACTCGTGATGGCATACAGGCATACAGGCAGGAATACTACGCGTCACTCGGCTGACGCAAGCCGCGTAAGCCCAATACGGTCGGTCACGCTTACTAGCATGTCGTCACGCGAAATTATAAGTTTATTTCCTGTCAAAAAAATACCGCTCGACGCGTCTAAAGAAGTTTTTTCACTTCAATTACAGGCACGTACCAGTTCGGCGAATTCGGCCAGTATAACCTCAACCTTAGCGAAGTCACAACTGATAAATGCCTGCCGAAGATGACAGCGGAGCCCGATGCGGCCTACCTGCCCATACTGACCACGGTCGTGATACTGCTGTCGATGGCGACCATGTGGTACGTCATAAAGGTCATCGGGAAGAGGCTGGTCGCTGCCCGATTCTACGCGAGATACTTTGCCAGGTAAGATAATATGGGAATTAAGTTTCTTATTACCCCTGGACTTTCCAAAACCATAAAGGTTTCCGTACATACTTTATGAGGCACAGGTCAACAGACTGTTGACAGCATACGCTTATAAAAAATTCCTGATTTATTACAAAATTTTGAATAATAACAAATTATGTATTGTCGAATCGGTAAGCCTTATGTAAAGTGTATTTTTTAATTATTTTTTCCATTTGCACGATTTTTTTTTTTACTAATAATATATATACATGATCCCCCATCTTGAGATTTGAGTCTTAAAAATCAAACAAGGGGTTATTAGTTTTAAAAAAGTGACAGGCGAGGTCTTCGCGCGGCGGTGATAGGAAATCTCGGTAAAAAGTCACCGTGAGAGAAAAATCACGTGAAAAAGTTAAAGCAGGTAAGGAGACGACCTTGTCAAAAAAACAACGGCGGGTGGCTGTTGGAGGAGGCGACTCCCTGACTGCTAAGCCGGACCAAGGGCAGAAGGGGCTGGAAATCTGATCCTCCATTATACTTGGTTTCGTAGATGGGTAGGCAGCTTACCCGGATTGTCGTTTCGGCCTGACGTTAGCGCTAGGCCTTACCACCGGGATATCATTGGTGCTTGCCTTGCTTAACCCCGTAACACTCCATTAGCGCGGCAGACGGTATCTGATGGGATTGTATAGTCAGTAGGAGTGTGTCACACCACTGCTCCCCAGGGCTGTGGGAGTGCAATGCAGCATTTCTTCCCACATAAAAAAAAAAATACTGGTTGACCTTCGACCATCGTAATAAAGGCCTGCGGGCGATGGATACAGGCATGTTCGTCGCACTGGCAACTCTTTCATATCCCCATGTGATTAAGCCGCATTTATTCATCACGCCTCCCACGGGGTCGTCAAAGAGAATCTAATAGCAGGTCTTCCCCCTTGAGACCAGAAATCGGCGCTCTACTGAGGGGCCAATACCTGCCACGTCGGATTAAAGTATTGTAGACGTAGTTCCTACTTACCTGGTTAAATAGTGCAAGAAGAATACCGAGAGGACTTATTCGTTACAAATCTGTCATTCTCACTTATGCTACCCGGCGGGGTGGGATCTATGAAGGTTCCCTCGCGGGAAAAAAAAGAGTTTACTGGTAGAAATCGTCACGTCAGGAGAAAGTGTTATGATTTTTTTTTTTTGACAATGGAATTCGGATTTTGATGACACGCTAGAGAACTCCTAAAATCGAATAGGAGATTGAGCTTTGATAGGTTTATGACAATCAAAACTAGGTAAATACCTAACTTGTTTTGGGATGGTGTGAATTTGATTTTATGAAACAAACAAGAGGTAGCTGTAAGTCATATATTAGGTTTTATATAGATTGTTACCACAGATTTTAGGCTGTAAAAGAATGAGATAGTATATTCTTAATGTACTTGAAAGAGAATGAAAGAGGGAGTTAAACATTGAAATCTATAACACATTATTCTCTGTTAATTGTAATACTATAGTTTACTTTTAAAAATATTATGTGTTGTGTATTATTAACACTGTTAATATAAATTAAAACATTTAAAGAAAATGCCCATAACTACTAATGTTTACCATTTCCATAGTTTATTCATCTCATTCACTTAAAAATGAATGAGAATACTAAGATTCACTTCTACTGCGTGTGAACTGCACACACCTTTTTTCTTTTAGAGTAAAGGTTTTTGAAAACAGTTTTATTGATTAAATTATAAAATAATTATATCTATGTAATTTTTCAACAGTATAAAGTGACTACGCTAATATGGCTTTATATAGATAGCATTAATGGATTAATTTAATACTTTCCCAGAGAGGACAACGAGCTGGGGTCGGAAACGCGTGTCCTCACAACAGAAGTGTCCGTACCGAGGTCACCGACTAGGTCGAGGCTGCGTTCCCTGGACATCTTCAGAGGATTCACCATCGCTCTCATGGTAATGTATTAATCTTTCCCCTGATACTGGATCCCCAAGACCTTTGTACCATTTTTAGTAGGTGGTAGAGCCACGCTGAAGCTATTACTGGTTTCAGCATGAATGGGTCGGCTCGTCCGGGGTACCACCCCTCTCACAGAAAACCGACGTGAAGTACAGTGCTTGCATTCTTGCGTTTCGTTCGGTCAGTGAGAGTGCTGGACGACCGTCTCCCCCCTCCTCCTCCCTCTCCCCTTCCTTATACCCTACTCCCCCAAACACAAGCTGGCAACGCACTTGCAACTACCCAGATGTCTCAAGTGTCTATGAACGTTGGTGATCACTTAACATCACGTGACCCATCAGTTCGTTTGCCTCTTTTAATGTATATTAAAAAATAAAAACAACATCTCACGTAATTAATGGATGTACCCTAAAGAGAACTAATGTCGTTTCCAGATCTTCGTGAACGCCGGCGGTGGTGGATACAGCGTGTTCTCTCACAGTGCATGGAACGGACTGACCGTAGCTGATGTTGTCTTCCCATGGTTTGCGTTTGCTATGGGTGAAGCTCTCGTCCTGTCTCTCAACACCCGACTCCGTACTGCGATGCCGAGGACCACAGCTCTTTATCAGGTTAGAAAAACAAATAGTTTTATTGTTGGAACGAAAGCAAAACAATTATATTATAGGCTAGCCTCTGCCCGCGATTTCTTTTGCGTGGAATAGATACTTTGGATTAACGATAATACGCAGCGGAAGCTCTTAAGACGGAAAATCCCCTATTTTTAAACATTCTTCATAGGTGCTCCGCTCCTTATGTTTTTTTTTTCGAACTGACTACGCTATTGGCCTTACTAGGCCTTCACAGCTTCACTAAACTACTAAGGCGAGCGCTTAAGGCACTTAGCTGATTTTGTTTAGGTAACATGCTCAAGGGTGCGCGGCACACCTCGGCTTAGGCTGTTACCGAAAAAAAACCCGATCTCACCTAGCTAAACTATTCTAAGCTATACATGTATTCATTTTTGAATCATACAATTAAAATTGTATGATTCAAAAACACAACATATAAATTGGAAAGAAGCTGCTATTGATCTTAGCGTGATGACTTATAGCGTCTAACTTTCCTCGATAAATGACCTGTACAACACTAAAAGAATTTTTCAAATCGCACCAATAGTTTCTGAGATTATCCCCTACAACGTAGCAAACTCGCAACGTCACAAATTCACAAACTTTACCTCTTTATAATATTAGTATAGATGAGAGGTAAAAAAATCGAATAACTGGAAAATCCGTTCAGCGAAATGTACAAGCGATACTCTAGTCCTGATTTTCTATGAGAGCCCATATAATACACGAACATCTAGTTGGTGGATATTTATGTAACAGAAATCTATTGTAAAAAAACTATCAGTCCTGGTAGAAGTCCTCTTGCCTTGATATTAAAAAATCCTAATAGTCAACCATAGGGTCACAGACTGTCTAATTGTGGATCTAAACCAGTTGTGAATCCACCTGAACCAAAATTTTTTTTATCAAAATCTGTCCAGCCGTTTAGGAGAATTTCAGTCACACACACAGAGAAAATAATTATATATAAACAAAAAATTCATCAAAATCTGTCCAGCCGTTTTGGAGGGTTTCAGTTACACACGGAGAAATTATTAGTGTTAATTTGTTAAAATATTTTATGAAAGCAAATATTTTTTATTGAATTTTCTCTTATGGTGATAATTTATATGTCCCGTGAAAAGCTAGCTCTGTCCTTCTGATATCTTTAAATTTAATGGTTTTCTTTATCTCTGTATACTATTTATTCGATAGATTTTTTATACTACACTCAATTATTGTAAACGAAGTACGGTAAAAATCGCAAAAAAACTTCATATCTTCTTTTTTTCACTGTAAATTACAGTGATTTTTATAATTGAAATGCAACCTACTTATTATTTGATTAGGTCACTGGCCCTATTACAACCTGTCAACTCTAATTTACGTAGCGGGCCTTAGATGACGCTACTAATACCACTAGGTAGAGATACTAATGATGTAAGATGGCGCTACTAGTAACGACAAGAGCATACATTGATATCACAAAAGTGTTGATAGATGGCGCTATGCGTTTATTATTCATTTCTGTATTGCGGTGTCAAGACTCTCCTCGGAATATAGACACCCTTAGTGAGTCGAAAAATAATCATACTTACCTGGCGTAGGGGAAACCGTGATCAAGTAGGCGGTTCCCCCAGGGCGAGGCCTATCCATTGCACTGCGGATGGGTTGACCCCTGCGATTATCCCTAATGCGGATAACTCGGGCGCGTAATTTTTGGTAGTGGGGACTGCGTACGCGCTGTCCCCTTCACAATTATTATAAAACTAGCTGTTACCCGCGGCTCCGCACGCGTTTTTTGAATGTATTAAATAAATTTAAAATATTTGTATGTATGACACGAACATCATCTACAATAACAGCTTAAAGCTGTTAAGACCTTGCTAGGTCAATGGCGTAGTCATTTCTAAGAAAAAAAAACCGTTCAAATAGGTCCAACCGTTTCGGAGATTACCCGGAACAAATAAAAAAAACAAACATATCGACAGAATTTAAAAAAAATGTTGATATTTGTAGCACCGCAGATATCATCAAAAAGTATTTATTTTAATATTATATACACACACTTTCTTCTTATAATACGTAATATATCACAAACAAAAAATTAAGAACAAAACTAACGTAGAATAAACTTTTTGAGGAGTTTTTGACGGGATTTCAGTCTCTCATGTAGGGGATTTTATATTTTATTCATAATCTTGTGTTATCTGACTCTATACTGTGTTAAATTCGTGGCGTTTTATGTAATATGGTTTGTTTATTGTGCATAAATGAAATTAATAAAAAATAATACCACGAAGCATGTATTCTGGGGTCTTGAAAATTAGGAAGATAAATATTTACGAAATATTATATAAAAGATTTGGCACTTATTATTATATTGATAACTTCATAATTGACTGTATGGATTAATACCTTCGCCTGTATTGATGGACGAATATTATTAATACTAACCTTTTAGAATAGCGGCACAAAATAGACTTTAAAAATGTTTGCGATTGCAACGTTCTACGTATAATCAAAAATTGGAATTAAAAATAACGTAGAATAAACTTTTGAACAGGAACACAAAAATAAACCCTGTTAATATTTCCAATAGAATGTTATCATGTTACCATGGCAACGCATATAATACTGACATTGACACGCAGAGGATGCCCTAAAAATAGCCCGATTTTGAGACATTCTTCATTAGTGCTCCGCTCCTATTGGTTTTAACGTGATGATATATAGCCTATAGCCATCCTCGATAAATGGGCTATCTAATACAAAAGTAATCGATTACGCTCATCTCTGCTATACACACCAATATGTCTCAGGGCCTAAATTCAATAAAGTATTTATTTTATTTTATTTGAATGTTATACTTTTTTGTTCGTCAGGTGGCTCAGCGCTCACTGATGCTGTCCCTGATCGGCATAGTCCTGGGTTCGGTGAAGTGCTCGTGGCAGGACGTTCGGTTCCCTGGAGTCCTGCAACGTTTGGCGGCCATGTATCTGATAGTCGGTGCCCTGGAGTGTGCCTTCATGAGGAGCACGCAGAACATCACTCCAGGTACGTGGAATACCATTCATTCCTTAGTCTAGATTTATTTAGAAATGTACTAATACACACATGTGAACAGTGTGATAGCAACGTGAAATTAAAGTTATATACTGAGTTATTGAATAAAATATAAAACAATTATCTTCAGGTCGGTCTCTGTTCCGTGACATCGCCGCTGGATGGCAGCAGTGGCTCGCGACCATGTCCCTTGTCGCTGTACAGGTAATCGTCAAATATGAAATCATTTAATACTAGCTTTTGCACGTAGCTTCATTCGCTTTAATGTAGATTTAAAAAATGAAATACAGCCTTCTTTAAAGCTCTCCAAAGTTTGAAAGGACTAATAAATGCTTCCACTGACTTTTTGTCAGAATCTTAACCTGTTATATAGTACCTTATATGTTATTTTCATAATCCTGTGTTGGTCTTTACGTAATATAGTTCGGTTATTGTGCACAAGTGAAGTGAATGAATAATAATACCACGGACCATGAATTCTGCCTTGTCACAAAAACTCCTTGGAAAGTTGTAATAACAAAACACATTATTACCTACTCAAGAATGGCATTATTAATCTGCTACAATAATTGCCATAAACAAATTTAAAATTAATAAAAAATACTTCCACTACCAATAAATATTATTGCGTGTTGTAAAATAATCGTATTATTTTTGATTTCTTACGTCAAAGGAAAACTTGCCAAAATTCATAAGTTTTCAAATGAAATCCGGCTCGAAGGACCATTAAATATGTCACTGTCAGTCATCTTACGTACAGTCTTGCATTTTGTAAGAGAACTTTAGTATTTTTGATATAAAACATAAAAAAGTAATATTTTTTTTTCTTTTCAGATATGCATTACGTTACTAGTGCCTGCTCCCGGTTGCCCTCGCGGCTACATGGGCCCAGGGGGTCGCCATATGTCCGAAACGATGAATACGACCCTAAAGAACTGTACTGGAGGCATCGCCGGGTATATCGACAGGTCAGTCAAGCTATGAACTAGTTTAGCAACAGCCCGCGACTCTCTTCGCATTATCTTTTTTATTTATTTTTTCTAAACGATTTTGTCAAAATATGCGAGATGTGACCTTTTCGAAATTGCATATTGTTCTATTTTAGACATATTATAGTGGTCTAAATCAACTTCAAATCTTTTATTGATTTATTTTCATTGAATTTGATTAAAATCTACATGACACTGGCAGAACTGTGGAATTTTCTCCAGGGCCATAGACTAAATATAAAAAAAATTACATATTCAATTATTTTACTGATTTAAAATTACATCTGTTAAATTATATTTCTACCACATTAGACCTCGGAAGACGTAAAACAAAAAAAAAACATTCATTTCATTCATAATATCAGTTGGGATTGGTCCTATTAAGTTAATAAAAAAATCTATCATCATATTTGAGTGCTTTATTTTTTTTTTACACAACAGATTGATATTAGGACCCGAGCATCTGTATAAAGGTGGAACCTTCAAAGCTCTGTATGACACCATCGTACCTCATGACCCTGAGGGCATCCTGGGCATATTCTCCGGAGTCCTGGTGGTGCAAGCAGGAGCACATGCTACCAGGATCATGCTGGCTTATAACCATGCCAGGTCAGACAATATTCTCTTACTCAAAACAGATACAATTTGTTCAAACTATGGGTTTTAAAAGTTTTTATTTGAGTACGATTGAAGGACAAACAAACATACTTTCACATTTATGTAAATTTTATATTAGTGATTTTTTTTGCCACAATATTTACAAATATTGTAGACCAGTAGATTTAAGGATCGTCGAATTAAGACGAATAGAGACTTTATATAAAGGCTTCGATCTCTCATTTTTATGTAAAAAAATTGAGCCGTCACGAAACACCTGGCAGATGTGAAACATCGAAGTTGATTTATATAAGTTATATCCATAAAAGAACAGATTACGACTGGAATCAGATATGGCATAATGAAAAGATAAAGCATTAAAAATTTGTTCCGTAAAACAATGAATAATTATATAAATATTTATTGTTTAAAAATACGAAAATTTAAAAAAGCGCAGGTGCGGCATTCATCAAAGGGTGCTAGGTTTTTTTTTTTTTTTTAATTGCCAGGATCTTATTGTCCTTAGCAGCGGGGATTCCTCTACCACGGGTAGGCAGAGACCTTTTCCATCATATATTTGTAGTCACAGGTTACTATTTTGTTTGCCATTGGCTGGTTATATTTCTTCAGCTGTTATATTTCTTGCATATTTTCATAATTTTGATACAATAATTTTGGAACTTGTCCAGATTCCTGTCATCTTTCATTATTTCCTTCAAATTCCTTTCTTCTATCCTAATTTCCAACTCTTGTTCCATCTCGTACCTAATCATACAGAAGACAGGGCAGCTTGTTAGAACATGTAGAGCTGTCTGCTCAGTTGAGCCATCACACATGCAGACCGGGCTATCCTTTCTTTTATACGTGTATAAGTAATTGGCGAACGCTCCATGACCGGTTGTCATCTGCACGACATCCGGGTGGAGCGATCCTTTCCTTAATGTCCTTCTAGCCATACTTACGTCAGGGAAAAAGAGCTTGGTGATTGCTCCTTTGCCCTCCTTTGCGTATCTTGCGTTCCAAATATTGACTGTCTTTTGTCTTATCTTTTTCTTTACAAAAGAGATAGGGCAACTGTCGTAGTTCGATTTTGTCTTCATACGCAGTGCAGCTTCTTTAGCCAGTTGGTTGGCTCTTTCCTTCCCTACAATTCCTGCATGTGCTTTGGCCCAAAACAGCTCTATTGTTTTCCCGTTTTTACGCTGCTCTGTTATTTTCCTCTGTGTGATGTGTACAAGTGGATGGTACACTTCTCTTTTCGCCAGTGTATCTAGAGCGGCTTTTGAGTCGCTAATGATGTTTATTATGTCATATTTCTCTGCGAGGTCAACAGCCTTATATATGGCGTACAGCTCTGCTTGGTACACCGTGCAATATGCCTCTAGCTTGAATTTTTTCTTCAGGATTTCCCTATCATCCTTCCACACCGTCAGTGCTGAGCCGACTTTCCCTTTAATTTTGCCACCGTCTGTGTAGACGTAGATTCCCTTATGGTATTCCAGTTTTGTTGCTACATCTTTATCATTAATGATACCATAGTTTATTTGTATAATTTCCGCTGGATGTAATGCGTTGCGATAACAGACTTTTTCCTCAATTGTTCCATCGCATAGCTCCTCAATAAGGGGCCTGCCTCTTTTAGCTTCATACAGTTTTGCAGCTTCTTTAATTCTGAGGTCTAGTGGAAGTTGGCACGCTAGTACCATGGCTGCGTTTAAGGGTGCTAGGTCGTCGACGCGTGCCGCGTAACACTAGTAGAACGAGAAACAATAGTTTGCATCTTGTGGTCCGGTGAAGCTGTTAAGACCTGGGTCAATAGAGTAGTAATTTCGAAAAAAAAAAAATAGTTTGCATCTTATGTGTATACAGATAGGGTTGCGAATGTTTTTGAGTATTTCGCTAATAGTGCAATGTTCGTATTTTGCGTCGCCACGACAACAATTAAGATTACCCGCTGCCTATAGATGTTTCACATCAAAAATAAAATTCCAAATTTTTTGCTGGAAATTACGAATGATATTGAACATAAACATAACCATAGACAAACAATAAAATGTCGATTGACATACATAGGAAAAATGTAGCCGGGATTTGGGTAAAGTGGGGTTTTATTTATTCTATTTTATTTTTATTTATTCGCTTACAAATTCGACTTCGGACTAGGTTATTTTTACGATGGAATCAATGGGATACCTCGCACTGAATGCATTTATCTTAACCTAGGTAGCCTTTGTTTTTTTTTAATAATGTCATATCATAAAAGGCAAACGAACAGGTGGGTCACCTGATGTTAAGTGACCACCGCTGTCCATAGACACTTGCAATATCAGGGGAGTCGCAAGTGCATTGCTAACCTGTGTTGAGGGAGGGAAGGAGGAAGGGAAAAGGCGAGGGTGGCCGGCGCTCTCACTGATCGAACAAAACGCAACAATACAAGCACTGTAACTTAACGTCGGTGTTTCTGTTTGTCTAGTGGTAGTACCGGGGGCGAGCCGACCCCATTCATACTGAAAGCAGTGATATATATTTTTTTATATCATATAGGAGGCAATCGAGCACACGAGTCACCTGTTGTTAAGTGATCACCGCTGTCGATAGACACTAGCACCCCCAGAGGAGTTGCAAGTACGTTACCAGCCTGTGTTTAGGGGAATGGACAGCAAGCGAGAGATGTTAGAGGAAAGGGGTCTCCGGCGCTCTCATTGACTGAACGAAACGCAACAATGCAAGCACTGTTACTTCACGTCGGTTTTCTGTGAGAGGGCGATACTACCCCGGCTGAGCCGACCCATTCATGCTGAGACTAATAATAGCTTCAGCGAGGCTCTGCCACCTACAAAGAATAGCTTTTATATAGATACTGATTAATTTTTAATATTTGCAGGGCTCGTATAATGCGTTGGGTATTCTGGTCCATCGTATTCGGTGTATCCGGAGGGGCTCTCTGCATGTTCTCGAAGAACGGTGGCCCGATACCGGTTAACAAGAACCTCTGGTCGGTCTCGTACTGCCTCGTGACATCCTCGATGGCACTCTTCATACAGGCCACGCTTTATTTTATCGTCGATTTGAAGAACAAGTGGGGAGGTAGACCGTTGTATTATGCTGGTAAGTAAACCACTCTCAACCATTTTCCCCTGCTCCTATATTTATCATTCTACCATTTTTCCTGGCTCTTATATTTATTACTCAATCTTTTCACCCTGCTTCTATATTTATCACTCAATCTTTTGCCCCTGCTTCTATATTTATCACTCTGTCATTTCCCCCCGGCTTCTATATTTATCACTATAATTTCCCCCTGCTTCTATATTTATCACTCTATCATTTCCCCATGCTTCTATATTTATCACGATCATTTTCCTCTGCTTCTATATTTATCACTCTATCATTCCCTCCCCTTCTTCTATATTTATCACTCTATCGTTTCCCTCGGCTTCTATATTTATTGCTCTATCATTTCCCCCCTGCTTCTATAATTATCACTCTATTATTTCCCCCCTGCTTCTATATATATAACTCTATCATTTAAGGGTAAGAAGAAATATGACATCTTTTAAGTCTCATCTCTGGGGATAAAAAATAGGATATTTGTAGGATTTTTCATGGTTTTTCATTGAAAAACCATCTATCTAAAGGAACATCTGATTCCCCTGTGAATTTTTTGTTCATCCTCTAAGCTTCCCTGCACATACTTATACAATAAACTCACCAGTAAGTGTTCATCCCCTAAACGCCCCCTGTATATAGTCACCCCCTAAACTTTTCTGTACAAATTCATCCTCTAAAGTCCCTTGTACACATTCATCCTCTAAACTCCCCCGTACATATTCATCCCCTAAACTCTTTAGAACACATTAGTCGTCTATACTTCCCTGTACATATTCATCCCCTACACTCTCGTACATATTTGGCGGTGGCAACCACCACACCACACTGATCAGTGTACCAAGCCTAGGCAGTGGACTATATAAATCGGCTGGAGGTAGATACCCCTTGAAAAATGAATGCCGAAAGTATTCCTTTATAATCGGGATAAAAGCTCACTCACCTGATATAATATGTCTTCTCCGCCGCCGTTGCCGATGGTGAGAGCACCAGTTATCCAAAAAAAAACACCCACGAAACACAAAATAGAATTCCGAGCCGCCGTGATAGTGACGAGTGAGTCCGAATTTAAGTGAGGGTTCCGAGCAAGTACCGCCGTGCAAGTTACCGATCATCCGCGATTGTCTGTTGACAAACGATGTGTCAAATTAAAATAATTTGCATACCCCCAACCAATTTATGGCCGAACAATATTCATACCCTAAACTCCACTGTATATATTTATTCCCTAAACTCCTCTATACATATTCATTCCCTACACTCTTGTACATGTTTATCCACTAAACTTCTCCATACATATACATCCCCTACACTTATAGAAAGACGAAGAAAACTTTATGTATATTTTGATTTCAGGTCAAAACGCTTTATTCTTGTACGTGGGCAGTGAGTTACTAAAACACAATTTCCCTATTTATTGGTTTATTGAGGCGCCGACGCACGCGCAACTGCTCGCGACGCACGCCGCCGCCATGTTGATTTGGCTCGCTGTTGGGGTCGCCCTACATAGGAAACGTATATTTATCACCTTATAAATACCCCTCCCTACTATATTCACAGTTTTACGCAAAATATAAGTCTATGGTTTGTGAATTTTTCATGTAAAATCCCTAAAAGCTGTATGGCGTCACGATATATGGCATGACTCATGACGTGATGATGAAAGGTTATATGCTGAAATTTAAAATTTCTGTGGGTCGATCATTGTTTGAAGTTGTTTTCAAGTATTAAGGGGTTAAATAATCCTCTCCTGTCCCTCTATTCTCGTGCTCCTTCCTTCCATCATTCCCCTCTTTCCTCCCTCTCTCCCGTCCCTATTTATCCTTTACGTAATACTTGAATACCTGAACAATTGTTCCCGATCTTATTATATAATTATTGTATATAAAAAAAAACAATACTGTAAAAATAAACAAAAACAAAACCAATGTGATTTATATTTTTGCTAAAACTGTGAGCAATTTGCTTAAGATTCCTGTAAACAAATTACAGAATCGTCTATATCTATGGATAAAAGATATAGAATATAAATTAACCAGTTATCTGACCCGACTTTGTTTGAGTTTTGTTCGGGATATATTAGGATTGCCATTTTGCTCACTTTACTAAGTAATTAAGAATCTAAAACACATTTAATTTCATTTAATTGAGAAATCTACGATAAATTTTAAAATGAAAATGTACGATGGATCAATTATTATAGCAATTTTAGAAAAGGTCCAAAAGTTATTTTTACCTTCAAAGGTAATTATAACCTATTTTTTACTTTAATCTGTTGAGTATTATTTTTTTTCGTGTAATTTGTTTATCCAATAATCATACAATACAATATATAGATATAAACATAGTAAGTATCAGAATTTAATACCAATAACTCTCAAACATGTCTAAGTATGTATAGAAAACAGGAACATTACTCCAATAAATTATCTAGAACTTTCCTATTGCGGATTTTTTTTTTTTTCAATTAAACAATTTATCTCCATGTTATCTACTAACTTGTTAATTAATTACTTTGTTGGTAAATTGTTATTAAATCCAATATTATTTAAACGATACTATTAAAAAGTTTTCGCTACGAAATTATAATAAAAATCTGAGTGAACGTTTAATATGTTTTTGCTCATAAATCCGTAAAATTAAAGCTGAAATGTATTAGGCCAACGTAGAATTAATATCATATTATGAAAAATATACAATAAGAAGAGGTTATATATTTGTAATAATTAATTAAATAGAATTTTGTATTGTAATAAAAAGAAATGTATTAATGTAGTGCGTAGTTTGACTGTCTTAATAGATCTTATTTTTTTTTATTTAACATATTTTTTTAGCATGCCACACTGAATATAGATATTGTGTAAACATTGATAATAAAACCTTTATAAATATATGGACTTTTTGATACAATAAAGAAGATATAAAATTATATTTCGAATACAATAGTGTTTTATTTTTATAGTAGTTTTGTGAATAACCACTAAAACTTATTCTTGAAATTATTGTTCATTATATTATTTTTACGTTATTTGTATAATGCAAATAGGTCACTTGTGTAGTAATTTAACTTGTTTTTCTCTGACTAGCCCTTTCTAGGTGTTGTTATTCCCATTCCATTAGTTAATAGAATAAGGTTAAGAATAAGGTTAATTTTCTATACAAACTGCTTTCATTAGGACATCGAATGTTCTAAAAGCAGAACATTAATAATGTATAAAATTAGAGAGTTAACGATGCTAGTGAAAATGATGACGAAATTTGCTGTAATAATAATGTTACAAATTAAATTACTAACGTACAATCAATGATATTACAAATAAAACCTGTACATACGTCACAGAAAAGTTACTTTATGTCAACGTACTGTGAAGGTTTGTTTTTTTTAGTTGTGATATATTTCATATTAAAAATAAATGTAAAATACTATGAAATTCCAAGAGTAATTCTATGCTTGATTTCAAATATCGAGATTAGTTGAGAACGAAAGAGAAAATTATTTCTGATGTGTACTGTTCGAGTAAATATAATTATTTTCTAGTTTGTAATATTTTCAACAATGTAATAGTGTACAGCGATAATAAAAAGAGGATTAATATTGCACGTTGTTTTAGTTCTTTATTTGTGTCAAAAATGTTATAGTTAGATTAATTATTTGATTATGCATTAATGAAAATGGTCGAGTGCTATATATTTTAAACATCTAATGTTTAAGATTAAAAAGTAAGACATAACTCTTATTACTTATGCGAGTAATATTTCAATTTTAATCTGTGCCAGCGTTTTCATAATTAGTATGTCATGTTTTTAACGTTGTCCATTGTAAATATTGATATAATGAAGGTCAAAACATATCAATATCATTTTATGTCGTCATTTTCGCAACGTGTTCAATGTCACGACGGCAACATTCTGAAATATTAAATTATTGAAATTCTTAAAAAATATTTTATAGACTATTGGAAAATGAAAATAGTCATTATTTTGTATGATTAATTGAAAAAAAAAACTTATTCTCTTTAGAATTAACTATTGAATTGTAATATTATTCTTGCAATAATAAAACGCCAATAACCTTCACGTGTCATTGGAATGTCAAGGAGACATTGGTTATCAATAATTTTGATACGGTTGCGGTCGCATCGGACGTTTACTTCTCGCGTATTTTCAGTAAAAACTATGGAACCGAAAATAAATTTGAAACAGGATCCAGCTTACCAAAAGCTACAAGAATATTATAATTTAAACTCCGAAAAAATCAACATTCTTCAGTTGTTTCAACAGGAGCCGGATCGCTTCAATCAATTCAGGTAATTTCATATTTACCTTGCAATAGTTAATTATGTATCAGTTTTTGATTTAATAAATATATTGTTAATAATTACCCTTTCTAGAATTGCAAACAGTTACATCATATATGTAATGTAGTTTTAAAGATAAAGTAGTGGATATTATAAAAGTTTTAAATAGTTTTACTTTGTGTAATTAATCTTTTAATAGAATTTTTACTTGTTTTTTCGTACAATATTAAGAAGCAGCATAACAAGAAATTATAAATAACATAAAAAGTCATACTAGGAGGAGATAATTAATTTATTCCACAAAGTTATAAAAACTTATATTACTAACTTACTGTGGCTGACTCGTTTTGTCTTTGTTTCGCAAGTGTAACCTAACCGATATATTTTTCTCAAATTTCCTGCCTTGGTTCAGTTAGACCTATAAAAAAAGTCAGCACTAGTGGTCCACGGTAGCTGTCGGCAAATGCACTGTGTTTTCTATATTAGCAACTTGATGATTTTTCAGTTAAAATTTGGTTTGGTTAGACTTGCGAAAAAGGATAATGGGGATCGGCAACGGTCGGCGAATGCAGTAGGATTACTGTGTAAGCACCAAAGTTATTTAATTTTTTTTGTAATGTACTCATAAATTTACATTTTCTAGCCTTCGTCTCCCCACGCCAAAGGATGGGGAAATCTTACTGGATTATTCCAAAAACCGAGTTGATAGTGAAACCATTGGATTACTTTTAAACTTGGCCAAGAGCCGAAATGTAGAACAAGCTAGAGATGCAATGTTTTCAGGTAAAATTTATTTGATTTGATTTTTTGTATTTTTTTTTCTTTCCAGTGTGGCCTCTGCCTATGTAGGTAATTTTGCCAATATCAAGTGTGACAGATACACATTATATTCAGTGTAACACCATGGAATAATTTACAACAGCAACATATCAACATAGATAAATCACCAATATGGGATAGGTGCTGTGTTGCGAGTGGCACAGAGATTATTTATAAAATATATTGGAAATACATATCTATAACATAAGCATATGAGTATACACCTAAATAATATTACAGTTTAATATTGTCATGATAAATGAAAACAGTAAATGTCTCAATAAAAGTAGAAAATACATATGTAAGTGGTCTATTCATATTAGTAGAAAGAGGGTTGGGTTTGTTTTAAATCAATAAATAGTGATAATTATTTAATAACACTAGAGGGCCTGGTGAAGGTAATCACACTCGGATAATAAAAATAAATCTCGACAAATTATATACGCAAACTTTTCTAATGAATCACTTTACCTACTGGTGTAAGACCGCATGAAAATCTGTTCAGTAGTTTTTGAGCTTATCAGAAACAGACTGACAGACGTAGCAGAGGATTTTGTTTTATAAAGTGTAATGATTTATGGTAATATACAGTGCAGGTTCGACATATATTCTTCAAGAGAAAAACTACTAAATGCAAATGTTAGAAGAATTCACGTATGTCTAGTGTAGTATAGGGATGTAAAAAAATCTTAAATTTCAAAGACTGTCATAATTGCATTTCCATGTGAAAATACTACATTGATTGACAAATGAAATTGAATTTTCATAATATATTACATTTTGTAACTCTTTGATGTTTATTATGAGGATCTGCAGAGTTGTTCAATTTAATCTCTTCCTCTCTTTTTCACAACTGTACCACGAGTGCTTGTCTTCGTAGCCACAGTTTTACAGTATACCCTACCTGGGAACAAACTAAAAAGTTCGTAACATCCTATATTTGCCGTACCGTGAAGTTGTGGAACAATCTCCCGGCCAGTGTGTTCCCTCTTTCCTATAATATGGGGTCCTTATAGCGTAATGTGAAAAGGCATATACGTAGGCCAGCATGACAACAGTAACCAACGATGAATAGCATATCTCTTGGCAGACGCTTTTTTTTTGGATTGCACAGTGCTGCTTACCATCAAGAATAGTGCAGTCACTTTACCATGCTAAAATAAAAATAAAGATCTTAAAATACTGAGTATATTAATTATTAAAACCTATTTTTTTATAAATAAATTAAGTAACCCATTTAATGTGTGATTGTAACTTGTTTATAATAAAACTTAATGATACTCCAACTTTCCTTTTTTTATTACTGTAATGGTTACCTAAAGCTGATATTATTTTTCTTATCAAAATAAATGATCTATGATATTTATTACAAGGTGAAAAGATTAACTTCACTGAAGACAGAGCTGTCCTTCATATTGCACTCCGCAATCGTCAAAACAAGCCTATTCTAGTGAATGGGAAGGATGTGACCCCAGACGTCAATGCAGTTTTAGATCATATGAAAGAATTCTCCCAACAGGTCATCAGTGGAGAATGGAAAGGGTAATATTGCATTTAAAATTTACAATTTCACTATTTGTACAATCTCACCTGTTAAATGACACTATGGCAAAAGATGCTACATACACTAAATTTTTTTTTTTCTTTTTTTTCGAAATGACTACGCTATTGACCCAGCAAGGTATTAACAGCTTCACCGGACGACTAAGGCGAGCGCTTAAGGCACTAAGCCGACTTTATTTTGGCAACCAGCTCAAGGGTGCACGGCACACCTCGGCTTGGCTGTTACCTGTTGCATGCAAAATCTCGACCTATCTTAGCTAACCTAGCTAACTATTCGTATATGTATGAGTTGTTGAAACGTATATGTGTACTAAGCATACACGCCTCAACAACTCCTCCATATATTTATTATCGGAAAATTGAAAGCTTTTCAGTTCGAAAAAAAAGTAAACCCTTCCACTTTCATGTGTAAGCGTGTAGGCGTGCACGTGTGTGGGGGTGATCGTGTAGTGTTGTAGCGGTGATGTATATTCGTGTGACACCGTATCGCGCAAGCAACGCACTCTAGGGCTCCCTATCGAGGGATCGAACCTAGGCTTGAGCCACTGCCGTGGGAGGCTTAATCGGACATACACTAAACCTGCAGGAAAACTGGCTCTTAAGTGTAGCTACAAGAACATCTGTAGGGGCATAGTGACAAACTATCTTAGAAAAAGTCATACCTACAGTGTTATGTTATTTGAATGTTTTTCACTGCTAAATAGCTCCAGCTCATCGGTTTCAGTTTGTATCTATATTTTTCACACACATTTAAAGAGCTGTAAGAACACAGAAAAAAATTAGTGCGTGTAACCGTCAAACACGATTTAAGTAATACTTGTTATTTAAATTCCGAATTAGCTGATAGATGGCTCAACAGATAATGAAGCTTTGATTTAGTTTGTTACTCACTTACATTGAAACCATATAACGGCACGGTCGCGCGCCCATTTATACGTAATTAATTTTATTGTTTGATATTTTTCTTATTCAATTCTTATTGAATTGTTTATAAACTATCCATTAACAAAATCAAAATATTTAAAAACTGCTACAGAAACGTGACACCATTTTGCCGTTACGGACTTCCGTTGCATTATCGTCTAGTTACATCTCAGTCGCATCTAAAGAAGTTTAGTATAGTTTGCTTTATAGTTATTAATTTTAATGTTCTATTTCAGATATACAGGCAAAGCAATCACTGATGTCATCAACATTGGCATAGGTGGTTCTGATCTTGGACCTCTCATGGTCACTGAAGCCCTTAAACCCTATGCCAATCATCTTAAGGTACATATTCAATATCTATTGATTGCCGTTAACATTAAATTGTCAGGAAGTTGTATCCTTTATTGTAACACAATTTTTCATCTTTTGTGGATTATTCATAATAAAAGGTATTATTTATAGTGCAGAAACCACAATACGCTGATAGGTGATTGACGACAGTTTTTTTTTAATTTTATTTCTGGCGATCAATCTTTCCGATTATAACTGCCATTGTCACGTAGTCAATAATATTACAAGCGTCGTGCGATCATTTCAATATTAAGCATCGTGTGAATCAATGTTCTAACAAGATGGAGGATCCTTTGTTAGAGCATTCCAGGGATTTTTTGTGGCATCTCAGAATTTCATGCTCCGTGGTATTATTTTCCATTCACTTATGCACAATAAACTAACTATATTGGGTAAAACACCACCAAATTTACACAATATAGAGTCAAATAACACAAGATTATGAATAAAATATAAAATCCACTACATGACAGACTAAAATCCCGCCAAAAACTGACGATAGTTTCTCAAGTAGAGTTGTGCTAGTGGGGTTAGGTTAGGTTATTCTTTTAATATACTATTCTTTAGTACAAATTGAAAATGAAGTTAAGGATGGTACATTTTTGTTGAGTAATTACTAATACACTTTTCTTTTGAAGACTACTACATAGTACGAGTTAGGAAAAACATATTGGAATATCAAGTTCCATTTATTTGCAATTCACATAATAAAGTCCAAAGCATTATATTTAAACTTTACAGTTTTATTACAAAAACTTAAATACAAATTGAATACTTGCTTTAAAAAGGTTTGGGTACTTTCGTATTAAGTGCACCGCGCTCGCCGAAAGTTCGACATCCTTCTCTTTTATCTTTTAACATAACACGACAAGTGATACTAACTTGATGTTTCTGGCTTTATAACTTACTAGCCCCTGCCTGCGACTTCGTTCGCGTGGAATAAATACACTAACACGTAGCAGTTCTCAAAAGAAAAAAACATCCGGATTTTAAAACATTTTTCATTTGTGTTCCGTTCCTATTGATCTTAGCGTGATCTTAGCCTACAACCATTCTCGATGAATGAGCTATATAATATTGAAAGAATTATTCAAATCGGTCCAGTAGTTCCTGAGATTACCCCCCACAAACGCCACAACATCACAAACTTTACCTCTTTATAATATTAGTATAGATTTATATGTTGTCTATGAATATGACATTACATTTTCCAAAAGCATCATTCCAGTAATGGAATTTAAAGCGGCTTAAAATCTATATCTTAAATATGTGCAGGTCCATTTCGTATCAAACATCGATGGAACACATCTTGCTGAAGTTCTAAAGAAGTTGAATCCGGAGACAGCTCTCTTTATCATCGCATCGAAGACCTTTACCACTCAGGAGACCATCACCAATGCTACATCCGCTAAGAACTGGTTCTTAGACGTAGCCAAAGATGTAAGTTTTCTTGGATATATTTGATGGTGCGTTCTTAGGTTATATTTTGTGGAGACATGAACACCCTATAATGAAGTTAGCCCTAAAATCAGATCGGCTGAGTGCCTTTATCAGCTGAGTGCCTTTATCGGTTGAGTACCGTCATGATCGGCTGAGTGCCTTCAGCACTCGCCTCAATAGTTCGGTAAAGCTGTAAAGACCTTTCCAGGACAACAGCGTATTTATTTCGAAAAAAAAAGACTAAAATCAGACATAGGATTTAGATATAAATATGATCCTTTGCGTTTGGTATTATTTGGATTTAATTTCATGTTTTTAAGACATACCCTCAGGCATTCATACACAACATTCAATTTCAATTTAAGACTTTAGACACTCACAAATCTCATATAGATACCTACAAAATACAAAATTTAAATTCTATATATTCTATACGTGAATAGGCAAATGCAAAACCATTCAATATATTTTTGTGCTCAGTTTTTCTTTATTATTTTGACATATCCCTTGTAGTTCGGTGAAGCTGTTAAGACCTTGCTAGGTCAATAGAGTAGTCAATTCGAGGAACAAAAAATTGGAGGCAGTACTTTCTAAATAAAAGTTAACCTATGTATTTTTATGTTCCTGTGATGTGTGTAAAAGTTTATAAACAAATAATTCAATATCTATTTATAACATTAGTGATGTTCTTTTTAGAATTAAATATTGCAATTCTTATACCATTTTTTCAAAAATAAAGCGCCAATACCGAATGCTATGGGCTATATTTTGTTATGAACGTTTACATTGTAAATTAGTAAAGTTATAATGAAATCTGTATTTCAATTGTTTATTAATTTTTGAACTATCTACAATACAGTAAAAATTTAATTCCAGCCGGCAGCAGTAGCAAAACACTTTGTAGCACTGTCAACCAATAGCGAGAAGGTGACAGCTTTTGGTATTGACTCTAACAATATGTTTGGTTTCTGGGATTGGGTCGGTGGCAGGTATGTAAATGTTATCAATTGCCCCTTTTGTGTATAGGAGAAAAACATAAAAAAATTAAAGCAAAATTATGTTTTGTTTGTAAAATTTATTTGTAACAATGTTTCTTTAGTCCATTCTTTCCTAAATATATACAAAATAAACAGTCAAAGCGTACGTATGTATATCTGTTATGCGTATTATTCCTCTCACCTGCGAATGCGTACCATACCACTTTCCCCATTTCTCTACAAGAAAACGCATATCGCTAAACGCATGATGTTAATAAAAACTAGAGGTGTGTGAATGATACTCAAATTGAATAATGTTCTTTGTTTCGAATATTCAAATAATCCGCATAAATCGAATAATTTCAACTATTCGAATTTAAAGAAAGGAAGAATTATTATACTAATATGTATAGGAAAATGTGTATTTCTCGATTTTTTTTTTGCATAAAGACTTACATTTAATAGTATTATAGGATCAACAGTAAATTTTCTTATTCATTATAAAATTTTCAAACTACACTAATTAAAATTATTTTGACTGATAGACGAATCCATTGATAATCTTGTATATTAATAATTATTTCGTAATTTATAGATATCTAATTAGGTACAATAATTACAATAGTTTGAATTATTCACATAATTAAAATTATTGGAATAATCCAAATAGTTTGAATTACGAATCGAATTATTTGGTTCGATTCGTTATCGAATAAGCGGTTAATTTGAATATTCGCACAAATCTTATGAAAATCTTAGTTTCTTTAATGATATAATATAGAGATATTAAATAAAATGTCTTTTGATGTGGTCCTTCGAGCCGTGGATTTACTGTAAGTTTCTAAACAGGTATTCTCTGTGGTCTGCGATCGGTCTCTCTATCTCATTGTATATCGGCTACGAAAATTTCGAGAATCTTCTGAACGGTGCTAACTTCATGGATGAACATTTTATGACGGCACCGTTAGAGAAAAATGTGAGTTTGTAACTATCTTTTTATAACAAATCATCTGTCTATTGAAATGTCTGTTTGGTTTGTTCTAAAATGTGTGTTTTATCACAAATTCCTGACTTTGAGATTTATACCTAACCTCCTTTTAAACACTATATTCAGCCACAATGTCAATTAATATGTGATCAAACATTGGTCTAAAATACTATGCTTAGTATTGATGATGTATGATAGTATGATTAGTATGAGGTCATTACATGAACTCTCTTTCTTTGTTGAAACATTACAATGATGGTGTTGTGGATTAAAATCGTATTGCATACATCATACGAAGGTTATACGATGATTTCAGATTTATTTTAATGCCATCTATCGGCATTATTCACACTATAATGCCGGCTGTAGATGTGTTAACATGTTATTTGTTTTAACGCCATCTATCGCTCATTCTTCGTACTTATACTTGTAATTGTTAATTATACATGATATTTATTGTCTAAACTGTTTTCTTAACACTAGAGATTTCACCCATTCCTCAGGTATAATTTTTTTTCAGGCTCCAGTAATACTCGCTCTGCTCGGCGTCTGGTATCATAATTTCTATGGTGCAGAGACTCATGCTCTGTTACCATATGACCAGTACTTACACAGGTAAATATTCAGAAAAAAAGTAATCGACTAGCATATCTGTAACACTTTTTCTAAACCTCACTTGGTCGGCCACCAAACTCAAGGTGAAAGTCTGTCACCAAGCGTTTATCAGATGTATTCCAGTAGCTGCCAATGGAAACCTGTGCCCTTTTATTATGATACCATATTAAAGCATATTGTTATTTAATATCAGATGAAATTGTTGGCCGATACTTTTTGTAATAAATTTGCAAAGTATAAAAAAGTAACAAAAATGCATAAACAATATTGAATATTGTTCAAGGAAAACCGAACGAAACGTAACAATGCAAGCACTGTTACTTCACGTCAGTTTTCTGTGGGAGAGCTACTAGTTCATCTGTAATTGCGTGCGTGTGCCCGTACTTTTACGTGCACCTACGCAATACGTACTCGTTATTGTGTGCACGTATAAAATCAATAGAACGATATTAAATAAACACATTTTTTTTTCTCGAACTGACTACGCTATTGTCCTAGCAAGGTCTTAACAGCTTCACCGGACTACTTTTTAAATAAACACAGATTCGCTGCATACTTCCAACAAGGTGATATGGAGAGTAACGGCAAGTACGTGACAAGATCAGGGGACGAAGTGCAGTACTCCACAGGACCTATTGTATGGGGGGAGCCTGGTACCAACGGGCAACATGCATTTTACCAGCTCATTCATCAGGGTACCAGGTATCCTACTGTTTCTACCTTATCAAATACTATTAAGAGTAAGAATAATTAATAATTGAGTAAAATGATAGTAATAATTAATTTAAAAAAAAACAATAGTTACTCACTAATATGGTTTTTGACGTATATGACAAACTATCAAGTCCGGCGGACTCTATCCCATCTTTTTTTCCTTGTTTTGGCTCCGCAGAAGCACTTGCCAGTGTCATTGTTTTGTTTCAATGGACGTTATAGTACAATAATATTACAAGCGTCGTGTGACCATTAAAATACTCTAACAAGATGGTGAATCCTTTGTTAGAACCTTCCTGGGAGTTTTTGTGGCATCTCAGAATTACATGCTTTGTGGTATTATTTTCTATTCACTTCACTTATGCACAATAACTAACTATATTACATAAAACACAACCAAATTTACAAAATATGGAGTTTGACTCAACTCAAGATTATGAATAAAATATAAAATCCACTACAGGACAACCAAAGATCTCGCCAAAAACTCCTCGCTATCCCGTCTCTGATACAAAAAAAAAACTGATAAATTATATATCAAAACCTTCCTTGTGAATCACTAGTATTTACTGGTGAAAATCGCATGAAAATCCGTTCAGTAGTTTTTTAGTTTATTGCGAATAGACAAGCTAACGTGGCAGAGGATTTTTTTGTACTATGGAATGATTAAACGAAACGGAAAAAAAGTGGGACCAATAGTCTGCAGAAAAAAAAAATACTGGTCCGCGAATTTCAAAACATTTTTTTCTCTTTTGAAATACTATGTATTTATTATAATTACAGGTTGATCCCTTGCGATTTCATTGCACCCGCGCAAACTCACAATCCGATATCCGGTGGGCTTCATCACAAAATCTTGCTGGCTAACTTCCTTGCCCAGACCGAAGCCCTTATGAAAGGCAAAACCGCTGAAGAGGTAAGTTATAAGTATACAGGCTGAAAGTTTAGACAATAGCAATATTTATGAAGGCCAGTCTGCACTCGATTCTCATCCTAAATCAATTAAAAAGATATGTGCTCAATATTTGACCTAAATATCAAGAAAAATATAAAAATTATACACAATCCTCTACGCTTCTATGAAAAGCACAGTGTCTATGACCGTCGGGTGATTTCGCTTTCATTTAGAAGAGAACGTGGGAACGGTATGAACAAAACAAAAGGGTTTATTGTTCGTTTTATTAGCGTCTTATAAACTCTGGGTCGTCCCTTTGGGTGTCGGTCATTGTACCTAAGTTTATTACGATTGTGTTTATACTTTTGAAAGTCTTAGAACAAACTTTAATTTAAGTTAACTTTGTTACTTATCTATACTAATATTATAAAGAGGTAGTTTGTGAGTTTGTGACATTGTGATGTTGTGACGTTGTAGGAGGTAATCTCAGGAACTACTTGTCCGATTTGAATAATTTCAGTGTTATATAGCTCATTCATCGAGAATGGTTAAAGGCTATATATCACCACGCTAAGACCAATAGGAGCGGAGCACAGATGAAATATGTTTCAAAATCGGGATGTTTTTTCCTATTGAGAACGCGAAGTCGCGAGCAGAGACTAGTAATTCATAATCGGTGAGAGAAATAAAACAACTGTTTTGTGTTTGGCAGGATGACGAATCGGAAAAGAAAGATTTATTGTATAATAGACAATGCAATATGACACGATGACATAATAATATTAAGTTTACACATGAAAATCATAGATGGCGTTACCTGGTTTATTTAATGTTTCTCTAATTCATTTCAACACTTATTAATATTTGTTTTGTTATTATTATTTTATATGTTAAGTGTGACCAGGAACATTTCTCAGTAAAACTCAATAACTATAGAATATATTTCTTTTTTAACGTATCCATTGTTAACTGTAAAATTCTAACTCGAAATTGTTATCATAAATAGTTATTGTAAAGCTAACTCAAAGCTGTATTGTGAAACTCTAATCTAAAACTTTGCTGTAAACTCTAATATAAAACTATAACGTAAAACTCTGATTTAAAATTGTACTATAATAGTTTCGCGGGATGGTAGGGCTTAACAGCCCGTCTGGGTCGCAACCACCATGTACATGGCGAAAAAGCCCGTCATAGTGACTCGCTTTTGCGCGTCGCGTTTCGGGATCAGCCTGTGCATATCCAGTACCGGGTGACTTTCGTCATTATGGCCGGCATGACAGCGGCGACCGACGATGGATGATCTGTCTCTCGGTGGTCGCCGTATCATTAAAAAAGTACTATGCTTACCATCAGGTATAGTGCAGTCACTTTGTCGTGCTTCAATAAAAAAAAAACGTGTAATTTAAAACATTTATGTAAAACTCTTATCTACAAATGTGTTATAAAATTGTAGTCAAAACCAGTTTCATATCGTAAAATATTTTCCAGCGAGCTCACAACTTTCTTGTTTTTTTTTTTTTTTGGGCAACCAATCTTCTGATAGACTGTTACTATGGCATATCCCATTCAGCTGTTGTCGAGTGAGTAATTTCAATGAATTAAAAAGATGATGGCCGTCCTCTTAGGGCTTTCCTGGGACTTTTTGGGGCAAGTCAGAATTCATGCTCCGTGCTATTAATTCTGATACACTTGTGAACAATAACCAAACTATATTACGTAAAACACCATCAATATTATAAAATATAGAGCTCCAAATAATACAAGGTTATGGATATAATATAAAATCCATTACATGACATTCCAAGATTCCGCCAAAAAGTCCTTCTTATTATGTTTTTTTGGGTTAATGTTTTCGTATAAATTCTATGCTCTGTTAATTTATTTTCAAGGCCAAAGCTGAGCTTGAGAAGTCTGGTATGGCACCAGAGGCAATCACCAAGATTCTACCCCACAAAGTATTCAAAGGCAACCGTCCCACTAACTCTATCGTCGTGAAGAAAGTCACGCCTTTCGTTCTCGGAGCCCTTATTGGTAAGTTTAAAGATGTATTTATTATTGATCATATTGTTAAAGCGTTATAACTACAGTTTATTGTTGTTAGAATGAAGTTATTTAACATGAGTCGCGTCTGGAGTTGAATGGTAAAAATCGTCACGTAAGGAAAAAGCGTTACGCAGCCCTGCTATTAAGTGAATCTTTTTGATTTGATTTATTATTCTGTTATGAATGTTCGTTCCTGATTGGTATTTACTGTAATTTGTCAAGTTTGTCAAATTAATAAAGAAAATACTACGTTAATGAACAGAATAGTCCATATTTGTGTCCGTTACATTTTTAAATAAGCTAAATCCAATTTTAGCCGTTCCTAATGTTGTACATTATATTTCAAGATCTTTAAATGTTGTACATGTAAATTATGAAAATCATAAAAAAAAAACAAATACCTTATAAACGGCAATGTTTGAACTTCATTTGCGGTGTATAAAAACTGGAAATCTTAAAAAAATCAGACATGGGGCCATTAAAAATATTACGTAAGCATAATTTTGTAATTTCTGATCGCCTCCTCTCCCTGGTCAGCAAAAGTAAGCAAACCCCCTCACCCCGTCCTTATGTAAACATTTATTTAAATCTGTTCCGGTTTAATAAAAAAATATTGCTGTCTTAATCACTACCTGGACCCCCAACCCCTATGTCATGAAGAATAAGCAAATCAAAGACCCCCACCCCCTTCCCCACCAGTGCCTAAGTAATACTTGAATGGCCTCCATGTTATATGACCGAATAAAATTGGATTTAACTCACTTTGAAATAACTTACGAATTCGAATTTTTCAAAAGTTCTAGAATAATTCGAAAAATTTCGAATTCGAAAGAAGACATTATTATTATTCACGATTTTTTTAGTATTATTCGAAATTTTTCGAATTACTATAAATTTTTCGAGTAATTCGATTTTTTTCGGAATTACTATATTATTCGCATTTTTTTAGTATTATTCGAAATAATCCGAAACTTTTCGGAATTATATTGTTTGCAAATTTTTGGCATCGAATATTAAAATTCGATTCGAACGATATTCGCACACCCCTAGTAACGACTAATTTAATCCTTGTATTGAGCGATATACTAATGGTTTATTTGTTTATAGCGCTCTACGAACATAAGATTTTCACCCAGGGTGTGATCTGGGACATTAATTCCTTCGACCAGTGGGGAGTGGAACTCGGTAAACAACTTGCCAAAGCAATTGAACCCGAGCTACAAGACAACAAACCGGTCTCCTCCCACGATGCTTCTACCAACGGTCTTATTAACTTCCTGAAGGAAAACTTTTAACTTTAAATCGCTTGTATTAAAGACGCTTTTGTCTATATTTATTTTGCGTTGAATGGGAAGATGATATGGTTATTATGTCCTAAAAGAGTCCAGTTTTATATATATATATATATTTTTTGCTAATTATTCGTTAGGTGTAGGAAAAAATCTCGTATTACCCTCATTCATAGGTTACAAAATTTCATACTATCCTCATTCATAGTAGGTCATTTGATGAAATAATTCATTTTCAGTTGACAGTGGCCACCATGTACCGTGGCACGCTTACTATTTTATTATTTATCGCTGAAATTTATATTTCTTTTAGGGTTGAGATAGGGAGATAATGGAGTTGTTACGTGATTGAAAGGTTCCAATTTTATATATGTGTAATTTTTGCTAATTAATTGTTAAGTGTAGAAAAAATATCATACTACCCTCCTACGTAGTAGTTCTAAAATTTCGTACTATCCTCCTTCGTAGTAGGTCATAAAATTTTATACTACCCTTTTTTTACGTGGGGAAATCCCTTGTGAATACCCACCCTCCCGGGGGAGAGGATGAGTTATGTCCGGCTTGCACGGACTAAAACCCCACGGTGTACCGACAGACCGTAGTGTTAGGGCGGCAAGGGATCGTGCTAAGCTATTCCCCTTAGATAGCCGCCCCAACGGTCCGCTCGGCGAAAGTTGGCCGCCGAGCTCCTACCTCTATAGGTACACTGGTACACACCAACTGCCTCCCCTCGTCCGCCGGACCTGTGCAATGAGGGAAGGAGCCCCCCGACTACATCCCCTCAGGTCCGGCTACGGTGGCAGAAGGAGTTGGGCAAAATGCCGCCTCCTCCTGCCGGTCCTCCGTTGGCAAAGACGGCCGCTGAGGGGGTCCGCCTCGCGGGCCCTCTCCGCCGCCTCCTTTTGCGAGATGACTTCCTCACAAAAGGAGGCCACTACTCGCCACGCCTGCTCGCTGCCGAGCATGGACGAAACCACGCTCGGCAGCGACAAATCCTCCCCCACCACCGCCGCCAGAGTGCGGCGCTCCACCTCCCACGCAACACACTCAGAGAGAGTGTGCTGCGCGGTATCCTCCTCAGCGCCGCACTCATGGCAGGCGGTGGTCGGCTCCCTACGAGCGATTCGGTGCAGGTACCACCCGAAACAGCCGTGTCCGGTGAATACCTGCACCATCCTGAACGTCAGGGATGGTGCAGGTATTCACCGGACACGGCTGTCCCCTTCTTCATAGTTGAGCATAAAATTTATATAACCCTCTTTCATAGTAGGTCATTTGATTAAATAAATGTTGTTTAGTTTGACAGCGAACACAATATACCAAGTGGCACGCTTACACGTGTAATTCAATTTCAACTACTATATACATGTAGTATGCATATACATATATTTTGTGATACGCTCAAAGTGATTCACAGATTCGTATGAGAGTGGCGAATGTTATTTATTTTTACCAGCTCGTGACGTCATCTTATGCCACAATAAAGAAAATAGAATCTCATATCACAAAGTGAATGAACAAACAATAGAATATTACATACAGAGATTAATTAGTACAAACAGAAATACATCGAAATTTATGATATATAAAAGACGTTATATATAAAGTATAGATTTTTTTTACAGATATTTTGTTATTGTTCATAAAACCGCTTTATAAATGTTACAAGTTTATCGCAAATTCTTAAAATCATGTAATATTTACATATATTTAATAAAGAACTTTATTTAGCAAATGTCTTTTTATTTTATTAAGTACTAGCCTCTGCCCGTGACTTAGTTCGCGTGGAAGAGATACTTTGGGCTAACGCTAACACGCAGCGGAAGCTCCCACGAGGAAAAAAGACCCAATTTTCAAAAATTCTTCATTGTTGCACCGCTGCTATTGGTCTTAGCGTGATATAACCATCCTCGACAAATGAGCTTTATAACATTGAAAGAAATTTTTCAAATCGGACCAGTAGTTCCTGAGTTTACCACCTACAACGTCACAAACTTTACCTACTTTATAATATTACTATAGATTATCGTAGTGAAAACTTCTTTACCCCTGTTCGTGATTTGAACTTCGAAAACTTACTATAAAAAAATCGTCTCGTTCATACAAAGGTATTCCCCTGTTTCCTCTCTCCATAATGATACTAGAGCAAATATTTTTATATCGTATTATATATATCTACCACGAGCATGTCTCTGTTTTGATTTTGTCCATAAATTAATTATCATAAAAACTAGAAAATCGCCTGGGGTGGGCCGCCGGCGCTCTCACTGACCGAATGAAACGCGACAATGCAAGCACTGTTACTTGACATCGGTGTTTCTGTGTGTCGGGTGGTACTGAGCCGACCCATTCATGCTGAATTACCAGTTATAGCTTCTACCACCTAGAGAAGTAATATTAGGTCTTTACCTATGAAATCGCCGTTTTGTATGAAAACATTTAAACGAATTTTTTTTCATGTATTTTTTATTTGTATTAATCGAAGCAATCACCCATGTAAGCAATGCATCTTTGCCAACGCAGTGGCATTTTATTGATGCCCTTAAAGAAATCAGATGGACGGGAGGCAACAAATTCTTCAAAGGCATTTTGTACTGCCTCTCGAGTAATGATTTTTTTTTCCCGCCAGGAGTTATCCAAATTCTGGAAAAAGTAGTAGTCTGTAGGCGCAAGGTCTGGTGAGTAGGGCGGATGACAGAGTACTTCCAACCCCAATTCTTACAACTTGGAGACCGTCTGCTGTGCAGTATGAGGTCGCGCGTTGTCGTGCAGGAGCAGCGGAGACCAGCGATTGACCAATGCTGGTTGGAGATGTGCCAGCTTCTCCATCATTGTGTTCAGTTCTACACAGTATACATCTGCAGTAATGCTCACCCCGTTTGGTAAGAAGCTGTGATGAATCACACCGTCTCTAGACCACCAAACAGTGATCATCACTTTTCTAGGGGTAAGTTTTCGTTTAGGGCGTTGTTTAGGTGCTGAACTAGGATTCAACCAACTTGCTGAGCGCTTGCGGTTATCAAACAGAATCCATTTTTCATCGCAGGTAACAATGCGGTTCAAAATTCCTTCCTTTGTGTGTCTGTTGTCGAGCAGTGCATGGCACGTCTCGACGCGTACTTCGCGCTGGCGATCATTGAGTTCGTGGAGCACCCATTTGTCAAGCTTTTTTACCTTGCCAATTTGACGCAAATGGGCCAATATTATTTTGCCGCAAACATCGAAAGCTGCTGCTAATTCAGCCGTTGATTATGTATCATCAGCTTCCACAATCGCCTTTAATTCGTCATTGTCGACCAAAGTCTTCGGACGACCGCGAGGTTCATTTTTCTGATCGAAATTCCCAGAACGGAATCGAGCAAACCAATAACAGGTGGTGCGTTGCTTTGTAGTGTTAGCTCCGTAAACGTTGTTGATGTTGCGAGCCGCTTGTGCCGCGTTGCTGCCACGACGGTATTCATATTCCATTATTACTCGAATTTTTGACGTATCCATGAGGACAAAAAAGATTGAAATGCGATGAAAATGTAACACTACTCAATAAGCAAATCACTACTTTTGGAAAAATAATTCCATGTTTTTAAAATAAGATTAATTTGAAATTAGAATTCTTAGCCAAACAAAAAGTATTTTGATTTGAAATGTCAGTACTGCAGAACGGCAATTTCATAGGTAAAGACCTATTATAACGGGGTTAAAGTTCCAAATATGTTGAAGATGGTATATCCCATTCAGCAGTTAGTATTTAGGTACATTTGTAATGTACACGTTATTGTAGGTGGCGTGTCTGCCGTACTTACAAATGTTTTTGAAATAGCATTTCTGTACTCACTATTTTATATTTCTTTACAATTTAAGAACCCCTTGCAGAGCATAATATTGTTAAAAATATCTGATATAGAATAAATGTAGAAGCCGCGGGGATAGATTGTCATCTCTAGATTTCGTCTGTAATAATTTCCATACTTATTGATCTAAAGTTAGGGATAAATAAATAAAACCCATTCGGTAAATCCGATTTAAATATCAAGTGTAATTTTGAATGTAAAAAGAACTTACATATATCACGAGACATTAGAAATTAATAACACTTCAGTAATATTATATTAAACTTATTCTATTGGAAATAGCTTAAATCGTTGTTATATAACTGGTGATAAATCACGTGTCACACCTGTTACATATATTAAATAGAAGTTCAGTTACATTCACGCACTGTAAAATTAGTTCAGGCAGGCCACGTTACAACGCATTCAGCAAAAATACAAATGGCGAATCTATAAATATACTTATGAATTAAAATAATACATGCTATATTAAGCTTATTTTACCGGAAACATTTAGCGTCATCAGGTTGGTTGCGTTGATTATAATGTTGCCTGACACAAGTTTTTAGCATGTGATAAATCACGTGTCACGCCTGTTACAATCAGTAAAATTACAAATGGAAACCCTAACTATTAATAAAGCCGTTGTCGACATTTGTCTACTTAAATATATATAAGGTTTGAAACAGTGAAAATTCACTTAATTGATATTATTTTAATTTGGATTCGTATACATCAGAAGACCAGAGGTGATTAAATACGTTATTTTTTTACACCTTTACACAACTACTGAAGCTTTTCTAGAATAACGTTTTCGCAGTTAAACATTTAAGTGGCACTTTATATGTGAAAATATATAATTTTGTGCATTTTTCTTATTTATATCACTAATATCCAGGTATTGAACACATCACCAGAATAGATACATCAGACACTTTAGATTTCACAAAAATAAGCAATATTCATTTTAGTAAATATCGACGTCAGACTAATATGTATGAAATTATCTCGTATTTCTATCTTGCTCTAATATACGCTTATGTGCGTCGACGCTAGTTCGTCATATACTTAGCTCTGCTCACATATTTATATTATATTGCCGCACCAGCAGCGACATTAATACATTTAAACAAATACTTATTTAATATATTTCATGATATAAGATCTAAGTAACATATCACGTGATAAATACAAGAATATCATGCATAACATATCATGAATGCAGCAGTTAGATAGGTTCCTCTTTTTCTTTTTTTTGTTATTGGCAACTCAGTCCCTTTCAGACTATTACTGCCATTTCCATGTAATAAATTGGTCTCTTCAGTTTAATGTAACTCTTCTTATTATCTAGATAGGGTTTTATGTAGTCGGGCGAATAATGATGTTCGAATTTAGTATCGAACAATTCGAATATTTTTAATATACGGAATAATTATTAAAGTAATAGTTATAGGCAGAATATACGTTTTCCAATCATTATTTTTGCATACAAACTTTAATACTATTTGATAAAATATATATAATTACTTAAAAACTTTAATATAATTCAAAATATTAGAATATTTTGAATTATTGGCATGATTGAATTTATTTGAATAATCCGAATTATTTAATGTTAACTTAGTATTTCACATCGATTAATTCAATTTACTATCAAATAATCGATTAAAAGTATGTTATATCGATTTGATCGAAGGCCTTTCTAACGAAACTATGTTTATAGAAAAAATATTTATTGAAACAATAATACAATTATTTAAACTTTTTTTTTTTGACCCAGCTACGCTATTGACCTAGCAAGGTCTTAACAGCTTCACCGAACTACAATTATTTGGAAAGGTAATTAACAACATAAGCTTAATTTAGGGTAAGTGTCAACCGCGCGGATAACTGATTCGATCTAACTTCTCCGATAGTGCCGTAACGAAAGAAAACTTAAGAACCTAGTTCCTTCGCCCAAAAAGAGATATAAGCCCATATGAGAAACTTTTATAACAGCCCACGTATTCGATTATATCTTTATTTGTATGTCAAATGAGCCCATAATTATGCTTATATAAGCTTCGAACATGTTAAGAGGTATTTGAAAATTAAAAAAATTAATATACGCCCTTTTTGCATTTACAACGCCATATTTTTCCTAGATAGTATCGCCAACTTGATACTTAAATATATGAGGAGTCTATATATCATTACATATTATAAAAGTTCTCTGCGACATTTGTCTGTCTGTTCGCAATAAGCTCAAAACTACTAAACGGATTTTCATGCGGTTTTCACCAGTAGATAGATTAATTCATGAGGAAAGTCGAGGTATGTAATTTGTCAAGTTTTCTTTTTTTATGATCAGCACGGGATAACGTCTCCCGGGCCTGCTAATTAAATATATAGAAGAATCAATGTAAATTTGTCAGATAGTTAGTAGCCTTAGAGCTATACAATGAGATATTTAGACTTGACCGTTAACATATTTAGTTTGTCTTAAATTAAATAAAGCCAAACAATATTTTCAGTATATCTCTTACTCAATTATCAAAGATTATTTAACAGTAGTGAAACACAACTTAAATGTATGTATAAAGTATATTTTTAAAGTTTATTTAGGTTTCCTGCCACGTCCAATACCACCTCCAACTTTTGCCTTCTTCTTGGCTGAGTTTTTCTTATCTTCTTCAGCTTTCCGCTTTGGGTTTGGTGTTGTTGTCACCTGGATTATTATACGTAATAACCGTTATACCAGGTGAAAGATTAAACACTCGCAGTATTCTAGGATATGATACTTCATGGTCACGTTTAACATATAAAATAATAATATCAAAACAAATACTAATAAATAACAGTCAAAACCTAACCTTAGGTTTGTTCTAAGACTTTCAAAAGTATAAACACAATCGTAATAAACCTACGTGCAATGACCAGTGCCGACTACTACAATGGGCGACCCGGAGTTAATAACTTTCGATAATAAAACGAACAATAAACCCGTCTGTTTTGTTTCTGACGTTCTCACTTTCCCTCTCAAGTGAAAGTGAAATCACCCGACAGTCAATGACACTGTATTTTAATATAGACTCGTAGATGATTGTGTATAATTCTTGTATTTTTCTAACTACTTAGGTCAAATATTAAGCACTTATTTGTCTAATTGATTTAGAATGAGAATCGAATGCAGAGTATATTCCATAAATATTGCTACTGTCTAAGCATTCACCTGTATATTCTAGTAAAAAAAAAAATAGAGATAAAAAATGCGAAGAGGTAAATAAACTAAACGCACAAAAAAAAGTTTTCGTAAATTCCGCTGTTATTTGTGAATGACATCTAATTTAAAGCAAGGACAAATTAAAGTATTTACATTATTCTTAAAGGTGCTCTATATTTCATTTGAAGGAACATTATAATTATAAGAAATTTGACAAAACAGGCGACTAACGTCATTTCCCGCTCTATGACCAGTCATAGGATTCATGATGAAAATCAGAATAATTCATAACACATTATGTAAGTACATATTCTTCGATATGCTATCTAATAATATACATACACTGATACCTGTGTATCTTTTAATTGGAATATCATATGAAACTTGTTTTTTGTTTATATCAAAGGAGGCAAACGTACTGGTGGGTCACGTGATGTAAAGCGATCACCACCGTCCATAGACACTAGGAAAGTCGCAAGTGTGTTGCCAGCCTGTATATGGGAGAGGGGGAGAGGAAGGAAAGGGAAAGAAGGAAACAGGAAGGGATGTGGGCCTCCGGCGCTCTCACTGACCGAACGAAACACAACAATGCAAGCACTGTTATTTCACGTCGGTTTTCTGTGTAATAAAACAATAAAAAAGTGATACGAAATTTTCGTAATTTACGTGAGAGTACATCACGTAAATTTAGCAGAGTTGCGACACAAAAACTACAAAATTCGGTTTTCCCGAGCCTCCTTTAGTTTACTGGCAACCTCTTAAGCAAGTGCATATATAACAGATCGACATGTCTCAGCAGATAATTTTTTTTTTAAAGAACAGCGCGACGTTTGTCACGCTTTAACATCATTTCCATACTACTATCGTCATTTCCGGTGATGGCGTTAAAGTTTTAATTATTAATTTCTTTGAAAATATAACTGTTACTACTGTGCCTTTTATATCAATAACATATGTTTTATTGTTGCAAATTTATAAAGTACCTAGAGGCTTAATTTGTTATGGTTTTAAAAAGTACTTTAAAATGTATGGTGTAGAATTAAACTTAGTTTATTTACCTGTCCATTTCTCGCAGAGATATTGATGGATGAAAAACATTAAATTTATTTTTGACCATCGATATCTCAGTACACAATTAAGGCATAGCTAATTAATAATAGGTTTTCGAAATTTAGGAAGTTCATGATTATCACAATTACCTTAAAGAATCCGTCAAGCCTTCCCTGAGTGGTGCCCGTTCTAGCTTTAAGTAATTTCTTTACTCCATTCCGTACACGCTCTTCATTAAACTGCCTGTCTCCGCATAGGAACTTTACCAAGCCCTCTTCATCTGGATCTGACCACTTTATCTATTACAAAAAAGAATAAAAATAGTCGTAGACTGTTTGCCAACATAATACGAATAAGCAACGTATGAATCATCAACCGTGGGAACCAGAAACGGGGTTTTAATAATAACCCGTTTCGAATGTTGTCTAAACGTTCGAATAATGACGTCAGACTCCCAGAGGTTTCAACTTCCATTGGTGAAAGATGTATAAGTAAGCTGCGGTACGTCCGAATGGAGTTATATTTTAGATGTCAGGGCGAATATGAAGAGTCACAAAAGGAAAAAAATCTTCAAACGGACTACGATCAGTCACATTAACTGTTTAGTTCATCGCATTTCGGAATTAAACTGCGTATGGTCCAGCTGCTGTAACTGGAATTGACTGAGTGCCCAAAGAGCTCGCCCTAAAAGCCCGGTGAAGCCATGAAGGCCTATCAGGCAACAGTGTTTAATCATTAAAAAAAAAAAACAAATGGCATGTTCATAAACTTGCAGCCAAACACAATCGTAAGTAAGTAAACATAATAGGAGTCAGATATTCTATTAGACTCTGATCCTTTTGATCTTTGCAATATAGTAGGCACCTTGTCAGTTTAACTAAAATATATATATATTTTTTCATATCATATAGGAGCCAAACGAGCATGCGGGTCACTTGTCGTTAAGTGATTACCACCGTTCATAGACACTAGCAACGCCAGAGGAGTCGCAAGTGCGTTCCCAGCCTGTGTTTGGGGAAATAGGAGAGAAAGGAAAAGGGGAAGGGAGAGCGAACGAAACGCAACAATACAAGCACTGTTACTTCACGTCGGTTTTCAATGAGAGGGTGGTGCTACCCCAGACGAGCCGATCCATTCACGCTGAAACCAATAATAGCTTCAGCGTGGCTCTACCACCTACCAAAATAAAAAAAAATTTACAGCCGACCTTACTATCAGATATTTGTATTTAATTTAATCTACATAAATTTCTTTCATTGAAGTGTGGTAGTTATTTTAGATATTCTATTGACGTGGGGAGGGGGGGGGCTCCTATTGGGATCTTGCGATTGAGCATATATCCGGTAATACCCTTGCCCTCGCTAACAACAAAGAAAATATACAGTCAACATCTCTCCGTAGACAAACCCGCAATAATGGAGGTGAAGGGAGTCAAAGCGTTGACCAAGCTTTGACGGCCTATTCCCACCATTTCATGGTCCAGTCGAGCCAGATTTCTTTTTTTTTTATATCATAGGAGGCAAACGAACAGATGGGTCACCTGATGTTAGGTGATCACCACCGTCCATAGACACTTGCAACACTAGGGGAGTCACAAGTGCGTTGCCAGTCTGTGTTTGGGAGGAGGGCGAGGGGGACAAGAAGGGAAGGAGGAAGGTAGGTGGGTCTCCGGCTCTCTCACTGACCGAACGAAACGCAACAATGCAAGCACTGTTACTTCACGTCGGTTTTCTGTTAGAGGGTGGTGCTTCCCAGGACGAGCCGACGCAATCGTGCTGAAAACAATAATAGCTTCAGCTTGGCTCTACCACTACTAAATTTCATGGTCTATTCTCACCAACGTGTATTAAATAAGACCGACCATCCTAAAACATCACACTCACTTCAATATCCTTAGGGTCGGCGACTTCTGGCTCCTGGAACAGTTTCCTGGCGAGTTCATAGTCCCAGTTCTCCGGAGGCGGGTACTTGGTAGTGTCGATGTTACGTAGGATCTCGTCGAGGGAACGGTGCTGTCGGATCAGTTCTATGGCCCGTTTGGGTCCAACACCCCGTATGGACCCACAATAATCGCAGCCCAGTAGTATACACAGATCTATAAACTGAAATATATCTATGTTTTTTTTTATTGAAGCACGACAAAGTGACTGCACTATGCCTGATTTTAAGTATAGTACAATCCAAAAACATCGGCAACCACCGAGAGACAGATTATCCATCGCCGGTCGCCGTTGTCTTCTTTTTTTTCTTGTTTTGACTCCGCAGAAGCACATGCCAGTGTCAATGTTTTTTTTCAGTGGATAGTACAATAATATTACAAGTGTCGTGTGATTATTTCAATATTCTAATACGATGGTGGATCCCTTGTTAGAACCTTCCTGGGAGTTTTTGTGGCATCTCAGAATTTCATACTTCGTGGTATTATTTTCCATTCACTTCACTTATGCACAATAAACTAACTATATTACGTAAAACACCACCAAATTTACAAAATATAGAGTCAAATAACACAAGATTATGAATAAAATATAAAACACACTACATGAACGACTAAAATCCCGCCAAAAACTCCAAGTCGCCGCTGTCATGCCGGCCATA
>JACEII010000173.1:246706-288572 GCA_014332785.1 Antheraea mylitta | reverse complement strand
CCCCCCCCCCCCCCCCCGCAACCCTACTCACAAACACAGGCTGGCAACGCACTTGCGACTCCTCTGGTGTTGCAAGTATCTATGGACAGTGGTGATCGCTTAACATCAGGTGACCCATCTGTTCGTTTGCCTCCTATAACATAAAAAAACTAGACATGTGCCGAAAAAAAATTCATCCTTCATTATGGACGAATTTCGACCACGGGATGACCACTAGTCTATACTAATATATAAAGCTAAAGAGTTTGTTTGTTTGTTTGGTTGAACGCAATGATCTCAAGAACTACAGATCTGATTTGAAAGTTTCTTTTAGTGTTAGATAGTTCATTTATCGAGGATGGCTATAGGCTACATATCATAACGTTTAAACCAATAGGAGCTGAGCACTAATGAAGAATGTCTCAAAATCGGGCTATTTTGGAAGCTTTCGATGCGTGTTAATGTCAGTACTATATGCGTTGCCATGGTAACGCGATAACAATCTCTCGCAAATATTTTCATGGTTTATTTTGTGTTCCTATTAAAACAGTTTATTCTACGTTATTTTTGTTTCCAATTTTTAATTATATGTGGTACGTTTATATCGCAAACATTTCTAAAGTTTATTTTGTGTCGCTATTCAAAAAGTTTAGTAGTAATAATATTCATCCAATAAGATAGTCAAAGGAATTAATCCATACTGCCAATTCTGAAGTAGTTAATATAGGTAGTTTTTTTCTATATCCAAGATAATGTAAAGGTATAAGCGCCAAATCCTCTATGTAATATTTCGTAAATTTTTATCTTCTTAATTTTCAAGACAACAGAATTCATGCTTCGCGGTATTATTTATCTTTCATTTCATTTATGCACAATAAACGAACATATTACATAAAACTCTACCAATTTAACACAATATACAGATAAGTAAAACAAGATTATGAATAAAATATAAAATCCACTACATGACAGACTAAAATCCCGCCAAAAACTCCTCAAAAACTTTATTCTACGTTAGTTTTGTACCCAATTTTTGATTTGTGATATATTACGTATAATAAAAGTAAAGTGAGTGTATTTTATATTGAAAATATCCGTGATGCTACAAATATCAACATTTTTTTTTATTCTGTGGATATGTCTGTTTTTTTTTTTATTTGTTACGGGTAATCTCTGAAACGGCTGGACCTATTTGAACGGTTTTTTTTTCTTAGAAATGACTACGCTATTGATCTAGCAAGGTCTTAATAGCTTCACCGGACTACAAGTAATATTTGAACGGGAATTTTACGGACAAATAAGTAACTAATTAGCTGTTTTATTTTAAGCTAGCGGGTTCAGCAGACGTTGCCCGCCCTGATAATGAGACAAACTATACCTTGCCCAATAATCATTTTATATATTGGTGAAAACGGCATGAAGATGCGTTCTGTAGTTTTTGATCTTATCGCGAACAGACATATAGACAGACGTGGAACAGGACTTTTTCTTACACTATGTAGTGATAAGCTGTTATCCGTGCCTTCGTCCATGTGAAATTAATCAAAAATATGTTGTTCACTGTAAACATACACGAGCTGTACTGGACTCCAAGATTTTTTTATACCAAAAGGCAGCAAACAGGCTGACGGCCCACCTGATGGTAAGTGGTTAACGTCGCCTATAAACAACTGTAACACCAAGGGTAATTGAAAGTCATATGTTTATATGTGATTTAAATTATAGCAAGGTATGATAATAACTTAATTATATCGACATTATGGACATATTATATCTATATAATAAAAGATTTAACACATATTGTTCGAAAATGTATAGCTTAATATTTTCATTACTTTCTTATATAGTGTAAGTGGGCACTAAGGGTCATATATAGCAGTTTAAAGTTCCAGTTATGTGGCTGATGATAAATCTCTTCCCATTCGATTCACTATTCGTATTCACATATATAATGTACAAGTACATGTTACCTGTTACAGTAGATGATGTGCGTGTGATACAAATATTTTTGAAAGAGTATTATTGTAATTTACACTAGATATGTGATCAAAATTTTACATTTATTTAATATATTTAAAAAAAAAAACGCGTGCGGAGCCGCGGGCAACAGCTAGTAATATATAATTACCTCATCCTGACTGAGTTCTAATCCTCTGAGTATATTATCCAAGTGTATTTCTTGAACAGGCATCTTCCTGGCTTCGGAGAAGGTCAGATGTCGCAGCAAAAGCGGTGAACCGAAAGTCAAAGCGTCCATATCTTCAGTAGCCACTGCAAACACTTTGCCAGCTTTAACCTGAAATTTCAAGTATACACTATTGACAAAAACTAAGGTATATAAAAAGTAACAGTCGTCACGGGACACCTGGCAGATGTGAAACATCGAAATTGTTAAGTTATATGCATAAAAGAACAGATTACGACAGGAATCATCTATGATACAGTGAAAATATAAAGCATTACAAATTTGTTCCATACAATAATGAATGTTTATTTAATTTATTACATACATATTTATGTTTATTAAACACAAAATATAAAAAATGGATTAGATGCAGGCAAGGTTTGTTTGGTGGCATTTATCAAAGGGTGCTAACCTAGCGCCCTTTGATATATGCCGCCAAATACACCGTGCTTGGGGCAAGTTGAATAAACAGTCATTATTTTATGGAACAAATTTGTAATGCTTCTTTTCATCATACTAATTCCTGTCGTAATCTGATCTTTTATGCATACAACTTATACAAAACAAATTAGATGATTCACATCTGCTAGGCGTCCCGTGACGGCTCAATTTTTTTACACTAACGAGTATTAATTATGTATTTTCGGAATAGAGAAAAAAAGGCACATCTAATAGTATTTTTTGCTCACATATAAACTTCTATTCTAAAGTTATCAGCCAATTAAAGGAGCAGCTTCTCATCTTTTTTCCCAATTTGTGTTTTAGTTACATTTATTTTTCTTAAAGCGTATTTACATTTTCAAAGAAAATGTTCACAAAAGCTATCTGACATGTCTGGTGGTGGATTTACACTAATCAAATGCCTTATATCCCACTGAGTACCTTATTTATTTTTCACAATTTCCAGTCTAAAATCTAAACAACTTGACAACACAATATATAGTAAATATTGATTATCAATTGATTAGAAATTAACATTAGTATCTAGAGTTTGAGGGTAGTTTCATTTAATTATGTATATATATACAATAATTTACCAATGCTGCACACTGGGCTTCAGCTTCACACGGAGAATCCACAACTGGTATCCCCATCAGCTTAAGTAACTCCTTAGCTTCTTCACTATGCTGCTTTGTAACTCTGACCAGACGGCGATTGAATTTCTCTATCGATGCTTGATCACCTGAGGATAGAATACACAGATAAATTTATCCACAGTTTATTTTTGTCCCTCATATAAGATAGTGATGTCACAATACTAATGAAAGTCCATGACAAATTTCAAACATGACCTTACGAAAAAATGACATTTTTTTTCTCGAACTGACTACACTATTGACCTAGCAAGGTCTTAACAGCTTTACCGGACTACATGAAAAAATGACAGTATACGGGTACAAAATCTTCAACTTCTGATTCAGAACTTACAATTATCCCATAAACCTATTGCATATGAAATATATATATGAAGTTAACATTTATATATATAAAAAGAATGTAAATCTGTGCCTGTACTTTTAGATGGTTGTAAAAAAAATTGCCTAGAAATAAGTAATAAAATATATTTCAATCAATTTTAGAAATGTCTCTCTGTCTGTCTGTTTACTTGTCTATGTTATTGAACATACATCACTGTGCTAAAGTATTGCATTCACAATAAAACCTTTTCAAGAATATCATAAATCATATGTTCAGTCTATCAAAAGTTATTGTCATTCTAATGAAGCCGCAACTTAAGTACGAGAGAAAAGTAGATATTAATTAGACTTAATACATTCAAATGACTTTATTAACCACTATTTTGTACATCAGGTTCCAAATGGATGAAGTTGCGGGCACATATAATAAAATCATACCTGCTTCTGTAGCTTTCTGCAATTCCTTCTCAGCTTCCTCTCGCCTCTCAGCCCTTTTGCTTAGCTGATGGGCTTTCAGATCAGGTGGTTTGCCATCAAAGACATATACAGGCTTGATACCATTCTCTACAAGCCTTATTGTTCTATAGAATGTGCCCATGAGGTGTGATGTAGTCTCACCATCAACTGATACTAGTTGAGCACCTGTAAACACACAATTAATAATATTTTCATTTCAGTTTTAAATAGGTAACTCAGAGACCATGAACCTTGAAAAAAAAAGGGAAAATGTAGTCGTCCAGAACACTCTAAAGTTGTCTAGTTTTCCATCACTTAACTATGACAATATAGCAAGCAAACCATATACTTTAAAGAAATTTGTTTTTAACGGAACGGTAGTGCCCCTCAAACAGAAACTATAAATAACTTACCAAAGCCTACAGAAAAATCGTAAAGTTAAAAGATGCAGGTGGTAGAGTCATGCTGAAGCTGTAACTAGTTTCAGCATGAATGTGTCGTATCGTCGAGGGTAGTACCACCCTCTCACAGAAAACCGACGTGAAGTAACAGTAATGCTATTGTCCTAGCAAAGTCTTAACAGCTTCACCGGACTACTAAGGCGAGCACTTAAGGCACTCGGCCGATTTTTTTTTACTACTAGCTCAAGGGTGCACAGCACACTTCAGCATAGGCTGCTGCCTGATACATGAGATTCGCGACCTATCTGAGCTATTAACCTAAGCTCAGCTATCTATTCATAACTATTCATACATATATGAGTTGTTGAAACATATATGTGTGCCAAGCACAGGTACCTCAACAACTCCTATATAATGTTAATGTAGATTTGTCATATTTTGGGAACACTACTTTTACTGGATAATACCCTATTTCCTCTTCTGTATCCCTGACAATATGTATGCAACATTTCATGACATTAGGTTATTTATGTCACTATTGTGTAATGAACTAACTTACATATTTATAATATTAGTAACAATATAGTACAAATTATATAACTAGCCTAGCGTTGTCCCACCCTGATAATGAGAAAAACTATTACAAACTTTCCTTATCAATTACTATATCTATCACAAACCATAAACCACATGAAAATCCGTCTAGTTGTTTTTGACTTTATCATAAACAGACAGATAAAGAGACAAACGTGGCACAGGGCTTTGTTTATACTATGTAATGATTATTGCTAGTATAGTGTTTTTTTTTTATGTCAAAGGAGGCAAACAAACTGGTGAGTCATGTGATGTTAAGTGATCACCACTGTCCATAGACACTAACGACATCAGGGACGTCACAAGTGCATTGCCAGCCTGAATATGGGAGAAGGGGGAGGGGAAGGAAAGGGAAAGCAGGAAAGAGGAAGGGACGTGGGCCTCTGGCTCCCTCACTGACCGAACGAAACACAACAATGCAAGCACTGTTATTTCACGTCGGTTATCTGTGAGAGGGGTGGTACTACCCCGGAGGAGCCAACCCATTCATGCTGAAACCAAAATAGCTTCAGCGGGGCTCTACCACCTACGAGTGTTGGTGGTGAAGGGGAGGTAAAGGATGAGGGAGAGAGGAAGGTGGGCCTCTGGCTCTCTCACTGACAGAACGAAATGCCAAATGTTACTTCACTTCGGTTTTCTGTGGGTTGGGTGTTACTACCTTTTTTTTTATTGAAGCACGACAAAGTGACTGCAGTATGCCTGATGTCAAGCATAGTACAATCCAAAAACATCGGCAACCACCCAGAGACAGATTATCCATCACCGGTCGCCACTGTCATGCAGGCCATAATGATGAAAGTCACCCGGTACTAGATATGCACAGGCTGATCCTGAAACGCGACGCACAGAAGCATATCACTATGATGGGCTTTTTCGCCATGTACATACAGTACAGTCGGGTTGTAAAACCCTACCACCCTGCTCTCGTTATTGCCTCGTTCGTTGATCGACAGGGTGCACCATGTGCAAGTGAGGTTGGCTTGGGTGTCTCAAGTCTTAAGACGTTACTCAACACCCCACCCTAAGCAAGCCGGCCCATTCATGCAGAAACCAGTAATAGCTTCACTATGGCTCTACCACCTACATGAAGATTAACAATTTTTTTTTTCCATTATAGTACCACTATAATATAATATAATGAAATAAAATTGTAACTGAACATCAGTCTGTCAATATTTTGAAGATATACTTCTTCTGTCTCGCTCGATCCTTTATTTTTTTAATCGGCATTTTTAACTCAATTTATTTACCCTCCCTTACGGTTTTTGATATAACGGTGTTTTTTCGAACTGAACACACTATTGCCCTTGCAAGGTCTTTACAGCTTCTCTGGACTACAAAATTATCAGCTATTTGCAGATCAATTTAAAGTACAAATCTGGACATCTCATATAGTATACTAAGGTCAAACATACTCATATTTCATAAAATAAAGTAAAATCCCAACCTCAACGCGTTTCATGTACGAGTTCTATAGGATATTGATATTTTAAAATTATAATATCAACATACCTTCACTTCTGACTGCAATTAAAAACTGATATAAACTCATAGAAGCATCTATTGCAATTTTTCTTCCTGAAAATTAGTGAGAAATAATGTTATTCAACCACACCAACATGTTTTTTGTATACGCTTTCAGAAATTAGCTCACCAAAGTAATTTTTTATCTCCATTTCTTTGAGAGCCTGTGGCGCTACATCTGCAATTAATTTGGATAATCCTAAAATACCCATTTTTATTTTTGTTTATTATTCCGTAAAATAAATCACAACAAAATATCAGTAAGTGACATTTGAATTTTGACAGATTTGTACAAAATTGGCGGGATAATGGCATTTATTTTTTTCTTTTTTAAAAATGTCATTACTACAATTGCCAATGTCACTATATTAATGTTATGTGAATTTTACATGGAACAAAACTTAGAGGAACTTTTTCTTGAATTTTTTTGGATATTAAACATCTCAGTTCTAAAAGAATAGACTTTAAAGCTACCAATATGTATTGCTTGTTTTGATTATTTTTAGACGAGAAACTACTAAATTTTAGAATTGATTATTGACGATGAAATGTTATAGATGAAGAAATGTTATCATCATGTTGGCATTTTGGATGGAATTGGCGTCCTTCAGGGCTCTATACTAGGGCCGTTCTTGTTCTTAATTTACATAAATGATCTGCCTCTAATGGTCAATAACTGTATTGACATGGTGTTTTTTGCAGACGATATTTCAATTATATTTAAGGTGAAAAGGACAGATTCAGAGGTTGGGCATGTAAATAATACTTTAAATGAAATAATGTAATTAATAAAATAATGTAATGTAAATTGAATGAAATGATTTTGATTATAGGAAGACCGCTCTTAGCATAGATATGTAGAACAGAAATTTAGATATAGATCCGTATTATATGTATGTAGGGGGAGGGGTGGAAAGGAGGGGGCCCTTCGGTACTCTCACTGACTGAACGAAATGCAACAGTGTAGGCACTGTTACTTCACGTCAGTTTTCTGCGAGAGGTTGGTACTCAAAGAATATAATAAGTATCATAGGAAGTGGTACTACCTCGGACGAGCCGAACCATACATGCTGTAACCAGCAATAGCTTTAGTGTGGCTCTACCATCTACATAATATTATTATTACATATTTATTATTAGCTATGAAATAATACCACGGTTACAAATTTAAGTTAAGAATAATGTGTTTACACATTTCTTAAAAAAATGTTCTTATATAAATTTCAGTGTTGATTTGTAATCATTTGATATAGGGTTCGATAAAATAAAAGGCATGTAGTTGTTGTCATATATAATTAGTTTGAAAAAAGTCAAAAAAGAGAAAATTAAAAGCCTATATTAAGGATAAAAAATACAGTGAGTGTTTGTAGTAGTTGGACTAGCGCCAACATTTATTTTTTATAGTGCTTGATATCTGTTATTTAATTCCTCCATAAACAATATTAATATTTAATCTTATAATTTACTAGTTTGTTGAGATAGACTCGCTGTTGAGATGGTGTAGAGTTGGCTACCATAATTAATTATTTGTTAACAATATTATACGACTTTATAGATTGTACTTTTTAATTTGGTCACACTTCCGAAAGGATTCTATGAAATTGTCTTAATGGTATCGTCAGAAACAAATAACTCACGTCAGCTCCTTATTTATTGGTGAATTTAAATTCCGAGAAAGCCTTAATTATTTTCTCCCACATGCGATAACACTACAAGAACATTGGTATACAACAAAAAATTGAGCCGTCACGGGACGTCTGGCAGATGTTGATGTGAAACATCGAAATTGTTCTGTATAAGTTATATTTATAAAAGAACAGATTACGACAGGAATCAGCTATGGCATAATGAAACGATAAAGAAAATATAAAGAACTGCTAATTTGTTTTATTATATAAATATTCATTTGTATGAAATACAAAAATGTACCGAGGCACAGGCGCGGTGTACTTGGCGGCATTTATCAAAGGACGCTAGGATGTCGGTGCATGCCACATAATAGCTGACAAAACAGTTTCAATCTTGTAACTATACGAATAAACTTGCAAATGTTTTTGAGTATTTTATGTATAGTTCGTGTTTTGCCCCTGTAGATGTTTCACATCAAAAGTTTTTACAACCAGATTATGTTATATTCCATGATTATATAAATTTATTATAACTAAAATGAAACAATTTAAATTTATTAAGAATATTTATAACCTATACAGTAATATTTATATTAAAGGGGTAAAATTGTTTCCTTGAAGTGATTGCAGGGACCCACATAGGTTATCATTATTTATTTTCCTCACCGAAACAACTTGCGTCGACCAGTTCGATGAAAATCCGGATGAAAAACCTAGTTTTAATTAAAGACAAAAAAAAAATTCTGATCATAGTTTACAATTTTCTTAACTTTGGTCGACTGTGTTGTTCTGCAAGTAAAATAGTAACTTGTAGCGTACTGGCCATAGAACATTGTCTCTGGCCTTTTTCAAAAAACAGCGACATATTCGTTGTCACCAAGATACAAAATTTTCCTCGACAAAAGTGGACATTAAAAGTTTCGGTTGCAAAGTCAGTGTTTGATTTTATCATCATTATAGCACATTGAACACGCCCCAAAATTGGTGACCCCGACGACCGAACGGCGAGGCCCTATACAACGGCGACTTCTACACTGCACCGACAAATTTCACGACGGCCAACTACGCAGAGGAAAAGACCCCTGCATGACCCGTAACTCACACCCACTCAACGAAGGAAACGAACGAGGACTGTATCTCAGCTTGAACCATCAACCGTCTACAACATGGACTCACCAGCAATGCAATTGGCTTCGCTTAGAGAAATGGTGCAGCAACTTACACATGAAATAGCATCACTAAAAAACCAAAAACAACGTGTATCCCGTAGCCCATCTACCAGAAGAATACGACACCATACACCTGCGCTACGATGTTGGTATCACAACAAATTCGGTAAGAAGGCGAACAAATGCATTGTTCCTTGCGAGTGGACTGAAGAAGAACCCAAGCAGCAATCAGTGACGACGGACACTGATTGCTGTTCATTAGATCATAAGAACCGCCGCTTGTTTGTGACGGATAGGGTTATGAAATATAGGTTCCTAGTCGATACGGGGTCTGATCTATGCTGTTTCCCATATAGCTGGTTAAGAGAAAAAAGATACCCCTCTAACTGGGAGCTCAGTGCCGCTAACGGCAGCTCAATTAAAACTTTTGGCACCGTCACTCTCCGACTTGACTTGGGACTACGCCGTGGCTTCAGTTGGGAATTTGTAGTCGCAGATGTCAGTACTGCCATTATTGGCGCAGATTTTTTGGCACACTACCATCTTTTGCCAAACTGTCACAGCAAGAGGATAGAGGATGGTAAGACTGGTCTGTCAGCAAACGCTTCCACAGCCGTTGTTGAACATTCTAGCGTTAAGGCAATAGGTCCCTCGGATTCTGCATTTGCACAAGTGCTTGCCGAATTCTCAGACATTTTCCGACCTCCCGGTCTTCCTCGCTTTCATAAGCACAACACAGTCCACCATATCCGGACTACAGACGGGCCTCCAGTATCATGTCGACCTCGTCGGTTAGCTCCTCAGAAACTTACTGCTGCTAAGAGCGAATTTGAAAGCATGGTACGGAACGGCATAGCCCGCCCGTCTCAAAGTGCTTGGTCCTCTCCACTTCACATGACGGTCAAGAAAGACCTTTCTTGGCGTCCTTGCGGTGATTATCGCGCATTAAACGCGCGAACCATACCTGACCGTTATCCCGTCCGACATATGAACGATTTCAGCCACAATCTAGCAGGTTCGAAAATTTTTAGTATCATCGACCTGGTAAAGGCGTACCATCAGATTCCGGTATATCATGAGGATATCCCGAAGACCGTCATTGTTACACCATTTGGCCTCTTTGAATTCCCCTATATGACCTTTGGTTTACGCAACGCTGGGCAAACATTCCAAAGATTTATTGATGAGGTCACACAGGGGTTAGATTTTGTTTTCCCTTACGTGGACGATATCCTCGTATTTTCTGAGACCGAATCTCTGCACAAGGACCATCTCAGAATCTTGTTCAAACGCCTACAAGATTATGGCGTCATAGTGAACGCATCAAAGTGTGTGTTTGGTGTCCACGAAGTAGTTTTTCTGGGTCACACCATTAACTCAGAAGGAATTCGCCCTCCTCAGGATCGAGTACAAGCTTTACTAAATTATTCACCTCCTAAAACTATTAGTGGAGTCCGACGTTTTCTCGGTATGTTAAATTTTTATCGCCGCTTCATACCTCATGCTGCACAGTTTCAAGCACCAGTCATTGACGCTGTAGTCGCCACCAACAGTAAAGGCTGAAAACCGTTTTTATGGACGCCCAAGCTGTTGGAGCATTTTGAAGCCTGTAAAACTAGTTTATCAAATGCAACTTTACTTCAACATCCAATTAACGATGCACCTCTCGGTCTGTTCACAGATGCTTCCAGCATTCACGTGGGATCGTGTTTGCAGCAACAAGTCAGTGGTCAATGGCATCCTTTAGCTTTTTTCAGTAAAAAGTTGACTTCCAAGCAATCACAGTGGCCTGCTTATTACCGAGAGCTATTAGCAATATACGAAAGTGTACAACACTTTCGTTATATTTTAGAAGTTAGCAATGCTACCATTTTCACTGACCACAAACCTTTGTTATACGCTTTTGTTCAAAGACGAGAGAAGCTTCCATCTGCACAGCTGAACCATAATTTTCCTGGTACTGGCATTTCTCTATTCTGTGATGTTTCCACAGATAGGCCGCGTCCGTATGTGACTCCAGAACTGCGGCGGGTTGTCTTCAATAAGCTGCATAATTTGAGCCATCCCGGCGCACGAGCTACCACCCGCCTTGTCACCGAGCGGTATGTTTGGCCATCCGTTAATAAAGAATGTCGCGAGTGGTCGCGAGCGTGTCCTGCCTGCCAACGCAGTAAAGTCTCCAGGCATAATACCGCTCCCCTAAGTAATTTTAAAACCCCATCTGGTCGATTCCTCCATGTCCATTTGGACATCATAGGACCATTACCTGTTTGTGATGGTTATCGCTATTGCTTAACAGCAATAGACAGGGTAACGAGGTGGCCAGAAGTATGGCCAATGCGTTCTATAACTGCAGAAGAAGTGGTAGAGACTTTTACTAGAGAATGGATCTCTAGATTTGGCATACCACTCTGTATCACGACCGACCAGGGTACTCAATTTGAGTCTGACTTATTCCGCAGACTCCTCATCACTTTTGCCACTAAACGACAAAGGACAACCGCATATCATCCACAGGCAAATGGTATGATAGAGCGCGTACATAGGCAACTTAAGGCCTCTTTAATGTGTCACGAACAGTCCTGGTTGAACGCTCTACCATTTGTACTTTTAGGCATGCGCTCCGCTTTTAAGGAGGACCTCAAATGTACAGCCGCCGTGCTCATGTACGGTGAAACATTGAGACTTCCAGGAGAACTATTTGTTGCACCGCAGAACCCTAGTATTGGTGAAGATCCAGCTGATTTGGTTGTTAGGATGCGTAAACATATGTCGAACATTCGACCAATACCGGCATCTCGCCATGTTAATCAAAAGTCTTTCTTATTCAAGGACATATCAACAGCTACGCATGTATACTTGCGTGATGACGCTGTTCGACGCCCTCTTCAGCCGCCTTATACTGGACCTTATCAGGTTCTTGAACGGTCAAGTGACGGCAAAACGCTCACTTTGGACATCAAGGGTAAGAAAGTGGTTGTCAGTATTGATCGCGTAAAACCTGCTTTCATCTCGGAAGTTACTCCTCAACCCTCATTTCCACCATTTTCACCAGTCACATCCGTTCCCCCTATTCTCCCTTCACCCTACGTTACTCGATCTGGACGTCGTGTTAAATTTAAACCGACGCTAGATTTGTAAAGAAATTTTATGTATATAGTTGTATTATCGCCATTTTAACTAATTTATGTGTATTATAATTATTATTTTTTAAGACTTTGTTGTAACATGATGTTTTATATTGTTAATTTGTTGTAACTCTAAGTCTATTTCTGTATGCTTTACTTTTTTAAACTTAATGTAAATATGTGTATAACGTCATACTTTGTAAATGTTTTTATATTGGGCTTTCTTTACTCCGTAGGGGGGTGGTGTAGCGTACTGGCCATAGAACATTGTCTCTGGCCTTTGTCAAAAAACAGCGACATATTCGTTGTCACCAAGATACAAAATTTTCCTCGACAAAAGTGGACATTAAAAGTTTCGGTTGCAAAGTCAGTGTTTGATATTATCATCATTATAGCACATTGAACACGCCCCAAAAAACTCTTAAGTTCACATCGTTGAGTAAACGTCCAATGTTTAAAATGTATCGGTCGAATAATATCATTGATATCGGACCATTGGTTGTTAAAATACATTGATGTCTTACATTGTCATCAAATGTTTAATATGTAGATTCTAGATATCGATGTTTATTAAATATCGATGTATATTGAGCACTGTTGCCGCTTAAGCGACTTTGTCGCTAGATTTAGCGGATTTGAGGCATGTTTAACTACTTTTTTCGATCTAGCGATTTCTAGCGATTATATGAATAAAGAAGATATTTACGTATTTTGGCACTAACTTAATTGTAATTACTGGTAACAACATGAATTGCAGATGTTGTTTTAGAAATTTCTCTACCAGAATAACGTTCGATCTCGGGGTCGACCAGAATGAAAACAGCAAGAAGCGTTATAACGTACATAAAGTTGTTATAACTAATCCAACTGAAGCCTTTTGTTCGTTTTATTACAGTGAAATTTTCGCAATTTAGTATTTTCACCATATTTTTTACTATGGAATATTATGAAACATTTAGCGACTTCTTCTGGCGGCTTTTAAAATTATGTATTTTTCAAAATCTAGCGACTTTATAATTGACGTCTGGAGACTTTTTTATTTATTAAGCGGCAACACTGATATCGAGAAATTCTAAAATTCTGCATTTCTAGTTTTGACATTTGACAACAAACAGTTGTGTTCACGGAGTTGTGTTCTGAAAAGGGCGTAGGTATAAGTGGACGCTATTGTCTTTTGTTTTCGAAGTTTGTTTTAGTTTGCTAAACAGTGCGATACTTTATAAAATAAAATGGGTAACTATTTAACTGTTAATATGGAAGAGAACTTCAAGAAGAATCAAGAGTTCATTCAGACTATAAATAAAATAAAGGTAATTCGCTAATATCATAATATAGTCGATTACAACCCACATATATAACAACGAAACTCTGTTTTCCAGATGGAGAGGCAAATTCAATTGCAGTATCAAATGCAGGAACGACAAATGGCGATGCAAATTGCAAAACATAGAGATACATGTTTGTGGTTTACAGCGTTTTACGTAACTTCGGCGACTGCTTTGTTTACTGGGTAAGATGTCCTAGAAACTAGAACATTTTTATTGATCCGTTACTAACATTTAAATCTATATGCATATAAGCAACCTAATAATTTGCATTTTTTTTACAATGGTGTACCCATTAAAAGTTAACATACTAATCGCGGTGTTGTAAAGCGATATATATATATTTGGAGAAAAGTTTCATAATTGTTAAAAATTGGTATCATTGCATGGTAGTGATAGGTTTTCGTAGTGGTAGAGCCAAGCTGAAGCTATTATTGTTTTCAGCACGAATGGGTCGGCTCGTCCAGGGAGGCACCACCCTCTCACAGAAAACCGACGTGAAGTAACAGTGCTTGCATTGTTGCGTTTTGTGCGGTCGGTGAGAGAGCCGGAGACCCACCTACCCGCCCCTTCCCCTTCCTCCTTCCCCTTCCTCCTTCCCTTCCTGCCCCTCCCCTACCCTCCTCCCAAATACGGGTTGGCAACGCACTTGCGACTCCTCTGGTGTTGCAAGTGTCTATGGATGGTTGTGATCAATAACATCAGGTGACCCATCTGTTAGTTTGCCTCCTATGATATAAAAAAAAATTTTTTTGTTACTTTCGTATTAAATGCAGGTGCTAGCTGACCTAACCAAACCGAGACAAAACTGTTTTAACTTAAATCAAGTTCCTAAAATAATAATAAAAATAATAAATTTTCCCATCTTGGTTCTGTTAGGTTTGGTTAGACTTGTGAAACAATGGTAGCTCAAGCGGGCCGCAATAATGGTCAGTGAGCACACTGTGTTGCTGTTAATACATAAATAACATTTTGTATATATCCAACTTGATCATTTTTATGTTAAAACAAAACAGTTTTGTTTTAATATGGTTGAGTAAGACTTGCGTTAAAAAAAACGTTAACTGATGCTGTTACGTACGGTCGGTGAACGCATTGCTAATCATCCAAAAAAGACTTTTTTTCAATACCCTTTATAACTATATACAGCAGACACTCGATTATTCGGCCCTCAGTTATAGGACACGGGATTATCTAGACTACCAACAGTGACCTATGTATTGTGCAAATTACCAAATACATATTATAAATAAATTATTTCTACATACCTACCAAAATATTTTATTTCATGATTAAGGCTGCAGTATTTTAGTATTATGTAATGTAATCTAAGAGGTATGTACATACATAAATAAGTGCATATATGTATGTTGGAAAATATACCTCTATAATTTCTTAATAAATATTGATTTTTGTTGGTGTATCCGTGGTGGCCTTAAGCTCTCGCTTTAGTAGTCGGTGAAGGTGATAAGACCTTACCAGGTCAGTTACGTAGTCAGTGAGAAGAATAAAGACTCCTTGATTTATATTTGTCTTTTAATAAGCGCATAAAATTATGTACATATGCACAAAACCAAAGGAGGTTTTTCATACATTCAATTATCCGGACTTTCGATTATCCAAATACCTAATGACAACAATTAGTCCAGTAAATAGAGTTTCTACTGTAGCTCTTTATTTTCTTCTCTAAAGGCAATCAGTGCTCATATCATTCTGTATGCGTGTGCATATAAAAATCCAACAATATTAGTTGTTTATTTCAAATAAATAAAATGTACAGTAACCATTTTCTGTTACGATTTTAACGTAAAAAAAAATACTACATATAAGCAAGAAAAGGTGCGGACCAAGAGTCTGCAGAATAGAACAAACTAAAAAAAAAACCATTTTCTGTATTATAACTGACATATGCTTATCTGAAATTGGAAAATTACAGATTCCGAAGAACTAAAAGACAATATCTTCTGATGCCACTGATACCTCTAACGTTTATGACACTTTACTACTGGGACTTCGCTTATGGAAATAAAATACATCGGATCCGAAGTAAGAAATATGTTTGACAGTTTAACAAAACATATTATTATGTTATCAGAATTATGGAATATACATATTTTCAGGTTTAGCTATGGTGATTGTTTAGTCTTAATAGGTGGCAAAAACAATATAAATATGTGAAAATCCCATTTTTTTGGCCCTCCTTGGCTCCGGCTCAAGCCTAGGTCCGTTCCCTCGGCGTGGAACCTGTGAATGCGCTGCTCGCGCGATACCGTGACACAAAATCTTACATCACTGCAACAACATTACACACATCACCCCCACACACGTGCACGCATACACGCTTCACATGAAAGTGGAAGGGTTTTGTTTCTTTCCCTTATCAAATTGAAATAGTTTACAAAATTATCCGATACGAAATATATATGAGAGTAGTTGAGGTATGTATGCTTGGTACATATATATGTTCCAACAAGTCATATATGTATGAATAGTTAGCTTAGGTTAGATCAGATCGGTCACAAATTGCACGTATCAGGCAACAATCCAAGCCGAGGTGTGCTATTTACCCTTGAGCTAGTTGTCAAATAAAATCCGCTGAGTGCCCTAAGCGCTCGCCTTAGTAGTCCGGTGAATCTGTTAAGACCTTGCTAGGTCAATAGCATAGTCAGTTTGAGATAAAAAAAAAAACAATTTTTTGTTCATTTTGTCTACTTTGTCTGTATGTCTATTCAATACTAGCTGTGCCTGCAACTTCATCCTCATGGAACCGAATATTTTTTTCTTCTCGAATTGACTACGCTATTGGCCTAGCAAGGTCATAACAGCTTCACCGGACTTCTAAAACGAGCGTTTAAGGCACTCAGCCGATTTCAACCGAATGTAAAAAAACAATTACTAAGAAAATCATCTGAAGATATTAAGTCCATTTATGTATCTATTTTTCTTTCGTACATAACTCAGTTGTCATTGCAATTACAATAACATGCATAGAGTGAACCGATTTTAATAAAACTAAATTTTACTCAACATTATGCTTTATGATTGTTGGTATGAGGTTTTATCCTACTTTAGCAGTGATGCGTATTAATAAAAACACATCAAATAAACACGCACAACAAAAATCTAAAAAGTACAGACGTGTTAGAATTACATGCTTATTATATGTATAGATATACATCTATCTATCCATCTATATCTAATACCTTTAAACGAGCAATTCTTGTATATTTTTATATATTCAGGAGCTTGGAAACGGCGTCATCTATTTCCGTGAAACTTAGTATATAGGTAGTTTCGGGGACGATAAATCGATCTAGCTAGATTTTATTCACAGAAAACTTTTTATCTGAGTTTTCAGGCGATCAAAAAATATAGTTAGAATATAAATGTAAATTTCGTCGCCGGTGTCAAAACAAAAATAGCTCAGATGGAAATCGGTTGCTTCGAAAATCCGTGTAACCCCAGTTCGAATTCGACTGACAGCAAAAAAGATATATTTTTTTTTTAATAAAAAAATGTTAATTTTATAAGGCAAACCTAACAGTTTATTTTAATTAAGAATTATTTAAGATGTTTTTTTAAAGAACCGAGCTAGGCTCGGTAGCCCAGGTACTGTCTCATTATAGACTCTTCTGGAAACCATTTCTCAGTATTAATTTATTAAAAGTAATTATTGAAATGATTTCAGTGGAAGCTGAACACATAATGACTCATGAAGCTGAATCACTCGAATGGCCTTGTGGACTTCCATCGCCATCATCAATAGACCTTGGTAGATTAGACGAGGAAGAAAAGAAAAAAATTCACCCACCTCTATTACTGTAAATCAATTCCTTCTTAAATTTTTTATAGTGCCAATATATCTGAACAGTATTGGCTGGTTTTCCTATACATAAGAATGATTGTTAAGAATAATATATATATATACTAATATTATAAAGAGTTGCAGTTTGTGAAGTTGTAGGGGGTAATCTAAGGAACTACTGGTCCGATGTATAATTTTTTTTACTGTTATGTAACTCATTTATCAAGGAAGGTTATATATCATCACGCTAACACAAATAGGAGAGGAGCACCAATGAAATATGTTTCAAAATATTTATTTTCCTCTTGACAACTTCCGCTGCGTGTTAGCCCAAAGTAACTGTTCCTACGCGGACGAAGTTGCGGGTAAGTGCTAGTATGAAATAAAAAATGGAAGCATTTATATATATGAGTGCGTATCAAGTGGTTGAACTTCATCCACAGAAAAAAAAGCTTCCTTTTTTTATTGATAACACTGAAGCTCCTCAGTAGTTACGAAACAAGAAAAGAATGAAGACAATATACTGAAAAACTTAGGAGGGTGATGTTTTTAAACTTTCCCCGCTGCAAATTTATCGGTATATGGTATATATTTCTCGAGAAATATAGTCATAAACTCACATGATAATTTTGTTAAATGGCTGTTTATTTCCTTTTATTACTCTCACATTGCCAGAAAAAGGTAACATGATGAAGACATTATTAAAAAGATTTTAAATTAATTCTTACTCTGAGATACGATAAGATTATTTTTTTTATTGATAAAGTTTAACATTTTTTCATAATTTTTTTTTGGTTTGTCGTTAACAAACTCATGTACTTAACTTATGCTTGTCACAAAAAAATGAAACTTAGAAATAGGTTTGAGTTTAATTTGATATCACACACATCATATCCGACAAATGATCTGTGCGTGATATCACATTAAGATAGTTTCATTTATGTAGATCTTAATTTCTAAAGTCAATAATATAACCGTATTTCTTAAACCCATTCAAAAAGGCATGCGTATATCTTAATTTGATTTAATATTTGTTAGTTTTTTAATTATTTTATTGTTATAGATACTGTTACCTCATTTTTTTCTTAGTTATTGACAGAAAAAATCTTTCAGCTATCGATATTACTTTTAAAGTGAATGACTTAATAATACTGTATAAAAAAATCGAAGATAATGAATACTTATAGGAGATACAAAGCGTTAAAAAAAAACAAAATAAGTGTTCGATTATGTATTATAAAAATTGAGGTTAAATGTTTTATTATAGGATAAAAAGTAATATATTGTTAATTAATCGATTATACTACATTGAAGTAATATCGATGTTTTTATAATCTTATCGATATTTATAAATTATTATCGATTAATAATCGTAACTGTTATTTGCTTAACTGGAATATATTAATGTATGTATTATAACAAACAACACATGAATGTATTTAGGGATTCCTAACATAATATACGATTTAAAATATAATCCCTGCAATTAATCTGGAAAGTACTAAGTGTTATAAGCATTTTTAATTGAATAATTTGTAAGATTCTAAGCATTTATTTTTATGTTAATTATGTATAAACTCTTTGTTTCGGTTGTGATGTTATATATTTTTATAGAATCGTTCTTTTACTGCATTTTCAAGGGCATATTAATCTATCTTCATAATTACATAACTACTCTCTGCCTGTAATATAAATATTTGCTCTTAGTTCTTACACATGTGGTTTGCTCAAATATTACATTTGAGCACTTTTTCGTCTTAGTTCGCATTTAGGTCCAAAATCTTACATCACTGCGACAACATTACACACATCACCTTCACATACGTGCGCGCATACAAACTTACACATGAAAGTGGAAGGTTTTTATTTATTTCTTTCCCTTATCAAATTGAAATAGTTTAGAAAATTATCCGATACGAAATATATACAAGAGTTGTTGAGGTATGTATGTTTGGTACACATATATGTTCCAACAACTCATATATGTATGAATAGTTAGCTTAGGTTAGCTCAGATAGATCGCGTGTTGGTACACCGTGGTGTTTTAGTCCGTGCGAGCCGGACATAACCCACCCTCTCCCCCGGGAGGGTGGGTGTCCACTAGGGATTTCCCCACATAAAACAAAAGATAAATCGCGAATTGCATGTATCAGGCAACAGCCCAAGCCGAGGCGTGCCGTACACCTTTGAGCTAGTTGTCAAATAGAATCGGCTGAGTGCCTTAAGCGCTCGCCTTTGTAGTCAGGTGAAGATGTTAAGACCTTGCTAGGTTAATAGCGTAGTCGACATGAAAAAAAAATGAGTTGTTATATTTAAAAATAAGGCTAAATTTATCCCATAAAACGAAGGGTGGAAGTCTAGAAATGTATTCATTTACATAGCTATGTACTCTAGGATAATTCGTATATTTCGTGAGCAGTTATGATTCTACTGTACGCCGCTTAATAGGTAAGTAGTTATTGAAGATAGACATTAAATAGCCCTTGAATATATTTCACCTCAATTAAGTTCTATTTTTTTAATTCGAAACATTCTTTAATTTTTACATATGTTTTTATTGCTTCATAATTAAATGTTTATTTTTTTATGTTATACATTTTTTGAAAATTAAACATCCTATTTTATAATTTATATATAATTTTAATTTTTGAATTTGTAATTAACACAATCATAGAATAATGAAAATACTGTTGTAAGGTTTAACATAATATTAATTAATTTGGAATACTTTTATAAAAACAAAAATGTACAATCTTTGGCTATGATTTGAAGGGCATTCAATTATATGTGAGAATGTAGTTCAAACTCTTTGGAAGTTAAAAATATAAATACCTACTGGCTGGCGAAGATGGATTTTCTGTTGGATGAAAAAAGATAAATTTTATTATGAAGTGAGATTGTAATCTACAAAGTATATAAAGATATAAAAAATATGTTAAATAATTAATAAACAGAATATACTTATAATTCCAATTGAATTTGAATACCTACCTTTATTATTAATATTCATAACACTACGGAAGTTTAATATGGAAACTGAACTTCCGTTTAAGCTTACAATTTTCTTAATTGTGGACTATTACTGCGGTTATTAAGAGATACGATGATTTAAGAAACAAGTTCATCAAAAAAAATCGAGACATTTTAAATAATGGATCCTCTAGACCTAGGCTTTTTTATTAATCAGTTTTACAGATCAAGATTGAAAAAGATTTATTTATTTTTTTTTGCAAAGAAACGCCATTTCTAAACTGAACGTCAATATACTCGTATATGAAGGTCTCAGATAGCTATTATACTCTTTGGAAGATACTGTTTTTTGTCTCACGGATTTACTTTTTTATATGGAGATTTCCTGACTTTACCGTACAATTTTGTGCAAAGTGGCAAATGCTTCGTCCCGTCAAGAATCAGCTTTACCCTCCGGCTGTAGATGTTTCATATAAAAAGAATTGACCAAATAGATGCGTTCAGCTGTTCTTAAATGCTGCTCGTATGTACATTCGACAATTGTTTTAATTTATAAACCTGTTATGATTTTTGTGGCAGAGCATACTACAAGGTTAGCAATATACCTATGTATTTTCAATAGTTTACTACGTAATTTTATATTAAGTGCATATTTATTTTATAAGGTTATGCTAATGGTATTTCTTATAATCACGGTGTCTGATTGGTCAAAATGAATAAATTCACAACCTAAATATTAAGACATCGAAGTATTAAAACCGAAAATTAGTAACTTTTATGATATTACATCGAAATGTTAATCGATACTGTTAAGTTTTTAATTAATTATACATATTTGAAATTATTATGTAGTTTCATTTTATTATAAGTTAAACTGTCTTTATTGTAACTTTAAAACCCTGTATTTCTAGATGGCTAGATTTTCGGCTTGAAGGGTATAGTACTAACCAGGGGGCCTACCCAAGTTGCTTATCGACAATGACTAACGCAAATAGAAAACGAAAAAATGTATGGAGATGACATATCTGAGCGCTATATCACGCGATGAACACGTGATTTTATCACGTTATATAGCGCTCATTTATGTCACCATACATTTTTTCGTTTTCTATTTGCGTTAGTGGTCGTCGATAAGCAACTTGGGTAGGCCCCAGGCCTCTAGATTACTACGATCATGCTCGTTATGCTTCTACACCGAAAGATGGTCGAAACTCTTATCTCGATAGACAGGGTATCTGAACATTATGACTGAAACATCATTACGACTTTGCCGGTTAATATGGAAAAATACAAAACTATAATTTCCTTACATTTGAAATTGTTAATATTTTTTTTTTTTCTAAACTTATTGTTTTTGCAAAAGGATCATTTGGAATTGGCAAAACAAACAGAGAGGGCTGATCGCAATTTGATACGATTCAATACTCACTTCTTTGACGTGTTGCATGAGCGTAATATTAAGTCACCAAGATTTGTTAGTCCTGATATGCCTATATATGTCAGAGTGAATGTCGTGGTTATTTCAAAAAGATTTAGATGCAGGTAAAGAGTTTTTTTCTCGAACTGACTACGCTATTGACCTTGTAAGGTCTTAACATTTTCACTGGACTACTAAGGCGAGTGCTTAAGACACTCGGCCGATTTTATTTTGGTCAACTAGCTCAAGGGTGTTCGGCACACTTCGGAAGTAAGAGAGTCGTAATCAAAGTCTGTTGAATGTCTTAAGATTAGCAATCACATGCTTAATTAACAATATTACATCGCATTTAAGAGTTAGTATTATGGCTCTTTATATAATAGGCATTCGTTAACTAATATGCTTATTTCAAAGTATCGATAAATGACATAAGCAGGTATTAGCGATTCATCGAACATATATATTTAAAAAGGATAAAAAAGTATAGTTATTTCATGCCTTAATCATAGCCAAATGTAAATAATTACATAACATAAAACATTTTTTACGTATTTGTATTACTAAGTGTTGTTATGAGGAAACTTTAATTGACTTAATTTTTTTTTTCACTTTATTGTATAAAATTATAATTCGAGGTATCACAGAGTGGATTAGACTGTTACCATAGCAACCGACAGTTTGTTTTTGAACCGTAAACAAATGAACACTGACAAACGAAACGTCTCCACCAGCCAAACGTATAGATATTTTACAAACGAATTTATTATTGAAAAAACTCAAAATTGCCTGATCTTTGAAACAAGATGATATTTGTGATATTATGTAATAATAATTTTGCAAGTGAGTGCTTGTGAGTGAACGATATATTTTTTGTAGTCATTAAAATTTATCGACCTATTTTTTGGTTGCTCAGTGTATACAATCAATAATTTACAATGACAACCGTCACGCTTCCTTACAATATTCAAATTAGCACGCGATATCTCATAAATTTACCATTTTGTCGTTATATTGCCCAAAACAATGACGGTGATGTCGCGAAACCACGGATTTGAATTTATAATTTGAATTTACAGAACTCCCTTTTAGGTTTACGTAAAGAGGTTGGTAACTGAACACAAATGAATCAGAATCAAGCGAAAAAAGATGACAAACGTAAGGATGGAGTGCAAAACAATAAACAGGTCCAGAAGAAGAGCCCAGAAAAAAATATGTCGGAGATAGATGAACACATTCTAAAGAGGTTTGATATAAAAAAGCGACTCGGTAAAGGCGCCTATGGCATCGTATGGAAAGCCGTCGACAAGAAGACCAAGGAGGTTGTCGCTATTAAGAAGATTTTTGACGCATTTCGTAATCAAACTGACGCTCAAAGAACATTTAGAGAAATTATATTTCTGCAGTCGTTTCGTGGCCATTCGAATATTGTCAAGCTTCACAGCATTCACAGGTACTACACCATCATTTTTATTTTTCTGAGCAAAAACATGACAGGAACTCGCTTAACTCCTACAGTTTTGTTACTTCGAAATATTCCTAGAGGGAGAAAGAGATAGAGAGTCTATCATCGTAAACGCGGTTTTCATAATTATTTGAATTCCTACCAGATTAGGCCCCAATTGGTTCCATATTAGGTCCCCTCGGCAGCGGCTCAAGCCTAGGTCCGTTCCCTCGGTGTGGAGCCCTTGAGTGCACTGCTCGCGCGATACAGAGACACAGAATCTAACATCACTGCAACAATATTACACATGTCACCTCCACACGTGCACGCATACACGCATACACGCTTACACATGTAAGTGGAACGGTTTTGTTTCTTTCCCTTATCGAACTGAAATAGTTTAGAAAATTATCTGATACGAAATATATATGAGAGTTGTTGAGATATGTATGCTTAGTACATATATATATTCCAACAAGTCATATATGTATGAATAGTTCACTTAGGTTAGGTCAGATAGTTTGCGAATTGCACGTATCAGGCAACAGACCAAGTCGAGGTGTGCCGTGTACACTTGTGCTGGTTGTCAAATAAAATAAGCTGAGTGCCCTAAACGCTTGCCTTAGTAGTCCGGTGAAGCTGTTAAGACCTTGCTAGGTCAATAGCGTAGTCAGTTCGAGAAAAAAAAAATCCTTATTATTGCAGAATCATTTTTTATTTATATATCACATAGGACGCAAACAAAGAGGCGGGTTACCTGTTGTTAAGCGATCATCGTCGTCCGTAGATACTAACAACCCCAGGGAAGTCACAAGTGCGTTACCAGCCTGTGTTTGGGGGAATGGAGAGAAAGGGAGAGGGGTTAGAGGAGAGGGGAAGGGAGAGGAGAGCGGAAGGGAGAGGAGAGCGGAGGGGAAGGGAAATAAGTCTCCGGCGACCCATTCATGCTGAAACCAGTAATAGCTTCAGCGTGGTTCTACCATCTACACCATATATAGGGCATTGACTCTAATTGAAAAGTCGACCGCCTCACATAGATGCACATTTATCACCCCGCGACCCGAAAACTATCAGAATTACTATGCTTTTGCGATTGGCCTATAAGGATAAAAAATTAGCACAAAAAGAACAAACAGTACTTTTAATAAAAGTTTTCTCGAAGAATAGAATACATTTACATCAAGGCGGGCGAAGCAACGAAGAAAAGCTAGTTACATATAATGTTTGAAACAGGTTATAAAATTATAATAAAAATGGCTGTCCCTAAAAGGCTTGTATCCTGGGTTATATTCTTTAATTGTGGTTAAGGATAAGGTACCAAAATGTTATTTAAAATTTAGTTAATACTGAGTTATATACAAATATAAAGAATATAACACAAGCCTAATAAGCCTGGATAAGATAGCAGCTATTTAGAAATTGGTTATGAATGGCAGATAGTTTGCTTTGACCAACCAAGTTGGATTTATGCCACTTTGATACACTGTTATGTAAAATAAAATTAAATGCAAAAAATACTTGTGTGGTTTATGAAACCACGACGTCAGTGAAACCATGTAGACATTTAACTGAAAATTTCCAGAAATTAAAATTAGCCACGATATCCAACAATACTTTTTAATTTCAATCTGCGTATTAGATTACGGAATACATAAATTCAATCTTTCATATAATAGACGCATTTTAAAAACTGAGCACAATATTTATTTAAATCAATTGTTTTGACCGTATTGGACTTGGGTGTTCTGCAGAGCGCCTTGAGGCGATGAAAAAAGTGCCATTTTAAAAATTAATTAAAACTCCACCAGGGCTTTGAACAATCGTGACATCTATCTCGGCTTCGAATACATGGAAACTGATTTACATAATGTAATCAAGCGCGGGAACATACTAAAAGATATACATAAACGCTACATTATGTACCAAATGTTGAAGGCTACGAAATACATACACTCGGGAAATGTGATCCACAGGGACCAGAAACCTAGCAACGTGCTGATCGACAGCGCTTGCAGGTAAGCCAATAATCCTCTATAGATTTATTCATAAGCAATGATCTGGTAATAAAAGAGATGTTCTAGAAAGTTTCTGCCAGTATTATGATTTTATGTTGTTTGTTTGAATAAATACAGCTTTCTTTTGATGATTATCGTCCAATTTGACAGTTATGCTGCAAAAGCTATCATTTTCTAAAAAAATGTTGTAAAATTCGGCTCTAGAATTATATGATACAAGTAGGTTTGTTCCCTAAACAGATTGCAATGAAATTTACTATATTAGTAAATTGAGATCTGAAGAATGACGTAGACCCAGTTTTATATACTAGTGGGCGCCCAGTGGCCGATCGACCACAGTTAATTGATTTTTTAAAGTTTGAACTTTATTAGAGTTCTTTTGTAAAAGGATATACTTCTATAATCAAAGGTTTTCATCATGGCTACTCAATTATTTGCCATTTGCCATGATCTTTATTATATCATCATTTAAAAAAAATCTATGTGGAAATGAAAACGAAAATTAATTATAAATTGGAAACAAAAACCACATGGTAAAGCTCAAATTTTAACCAAATAACCTTACGAAAATAAAGAAATTTATCACAAACCATGACACAATTTTCAATTAATTTCACACAACACCATGGAGTGATATTTCTGGTTGATATTGAATTAAATGTGGTCTGTTCATTATGAGAAATAGTGATATGCCCAGTATCTTCGTTTGGAAAAGTAATGGATGCACAATACAATCAAATGGTGAATCCAAAACAAAAACGTTTTTAATACTACCATTAAATTTGAAAATAATTTTTTTTTCGTTGATACATGAGGTTGAATTGCAACATTGTAACCGCGGAGGTTTAAGTCATGGATTACTTTTATGAACAAAATTCTTATTCTGATTAGTATAAAGTATTATTTGGCTCATTTTTTTATTAATTCATCATTTGAAGTGAGTTCAACATAAAGAATAATAAACATTACAATAATAGTTATATTTTATAATATCATTGTTGAATGTAGGATGAAAAATGGTAATTGGAACGTAAGAGTTAAAAAATACATACACCTTTTTTGAAATACGTATTTATTGACGGCTGTCAAAATGTCTTTTTATTTACATGTATGTATATGTTGTGTAAAATTCGAGTAGTAGTGTGAGTAGTGCATATTTTAATTAATTTAATATACTTCTAATGCATTCTATATAAAATAAACAGCTTCCTGCACTTCTCCGCCACATAAACTTTAACTATGCCAAATTTCAAGTTCACCCGTTGACGGGAAATAGGTTAAAAAGGGGTACAATTTTTTTGCTTCACGTATTAATATATAGATAATGTAGCGAAAAAAAAACTCAGAGGAAGCTTTAAGAAAAGTTGTTTTTTTTTTGTAAGTCTCTCTCAATGTTGTAATCTCGTAATATAATAATAACTTTTCGAAAGATTCCACGCTATATTAAAATATGGTTTAGTTTGCCCAGTGTATTAAAAAATATTGTCAAACATGTAGAAAATTCATCTTGGGAATGATTTATGTTCTTGCATAATATAAACTCAAAGGAACTGCTAAACGTTCTTCATTAACAAATGTATTTCATTAAATTATATGTTATTCCTGAGATGAATTTCATTACGTTGAACTTGTTTAACAGCCTCAATTTTTTTTTCTATACCAGAACCATTTTGATGCTTTCCACGAAGAAGAATGTTGATGTATTTTTCATATTCCAACAATTTGGTGTGAAACTTTGCAGCTGGTAGAGATGTAATCGATTTACGTTTAAACTTGACCTAAATTATCCGAATGAAGTTAAAGGAAACTGTTGCTTGTATTATTTAATTGTCATTTTTATTTTTATATTGCCAACTCTTTGACTATTTTGGGTATTTAGGTTTCTTCCATTCTTACAGGGTAAAGCTAGCCGACTTCGGTTTAGCACGGTCTGTCTCCAGCATATATTCAGGTGGAGAGGATGGTGCTGACCCTTGTCTCACAGACTACGTGGCCACTCGTTGGTACCGGGCTCCAGAGATTTTGATCGCGAGTAAGAGGTTAGTCCCAATTTATTACACCAAAAGTTATGTGGAAATGTTCCTATTTGGCACGTTCTTTCTTTCGTGTAATAAGAGTGTATTCGAGCTAGCTCTGAACAAATATTCTTGATTAGATTGAAATCCTCAATGTCGATAGTAATGGAAAGCTGCATTTATTAGTTTTAATGGGACTCTTACGAAAATTATTCAATTAGATTTTGCTTGATAACTTATTATACTATCTTTATGAGGATTGGCCAGGCTCAGTATGGATATCTATAAAAAGGCCGAGTAAATGAGATAAAACTTTTTTTACAGTTACACCAAAGGTATCGACATGTGGTCGTTGGGTTGTATACTCGGTGAGATGCTGATTGGTAAACCTTTATTCCCGGGAACCTCGACCGTTAACCAGATCGAGAGGATAATGTCTGCACTACCTAGACCATCATCTGACGGTATCGTACTTATTTAAGCATACACTGTAATTGTTAGATTAAAACAATTACCAGTTTTGATGAGGGCATTTACAGGTCATTTGGAAAGTACTACGGCTTCATTTCTGAATAAGGAGTCATTGTTGGGTAATAGCATGTGTGTAGGTACGTGTACGAGAAACTACGATCTTTATAGGCACTACTCGTTCAGCGATGAGTGTCTTCTTGTCGTGGAAAATTGGAGCAAACGGTGTAGTTCATATACAAAAGGAAAGTAAAACGGAGTGAAGCGATGATGGCGTATCTGATAGCGTGTTCGAACACCATGTCGATTGACGTACGTTCGAATCCTAGCCACTGAGTCGGAGTTTGTGTTGAAGGAATCGTTGTGATGAAACCATAGCTTCACAGTAGGGCTTTTCTAATAACGCTTGGCTAGCTACCATCCTCAAGTTAGAAATTTATCGCCAAGCATTTGTTCTGGCGTTTGCACTTGATAGTCAGGCCGTCTATAGCGTCTTTAGAATAAGATGGGATTGTGGTCAAATGTTAAAAGCTACTAAGTACAACAACAACACAGATAAAGTTGTGGATATTATTAACTATTATCCAATATTTTTAGATATAACTGCTGTATGTAGCGGGTACGGTTCGTCTCTGATAAGGGAACAGGCGGCCAACAGTAACGGAGGTGCTTCTCTTTCTTCGATTCTATCTTGTGCCCCTCGTGATGCTTCCGACATGGTACAGAAGCTTCTAGTCTTTAACCCTGCAAAGAGACTGAGCGCGGAACGTGCTTTGGATCATGAGTATGTTGGAAAGTGAGTATTGTTAGTTATTAAAGCATTTTAATACTATGGTATTATATTGGCTTTCTCAGTTTACATATATAGCAAAAATATGACCTTACATTGCTTATTTCCCATTGTAGTAATAATTTTCTTAGGAAATTTTAACAATGAAGCCTAGATTCATAAACCGGGATGTTTAGTCCATAATAACTCACGTGTCCAGTTTTGGGCGCAGATTGGGCCCAAATTCTTTTTTTTTTCTATTATACGAAACGCAAACGCATAGGTGGGTTACCTGATGTTAAGTAATCACCACCGTCCATAGACACTAGCAACACCAGAGGAGTCGCAAATGCGTTGTTAGCCTGTATTGGAGGGGAAGAGGAAAGAAGGAGGGAGAGAGTGAGGTGGGCATCCGGCACTCTCACTGACCTAACGAAACAGAACAATGCAAGCACTGTTACTCCACGTCGGTTTTCTGTGATATGGTGGTAGTACCCCGGGAGAGCCGACCCATTCATGCTGACATCAGTTATAGCGTAGCTCTACCACCTACAAGACTATTTATTTTTAAGGTATTGATGCTTATAATCTATATTACGACTTCTTTGAGTCTTGAACGACTTACCTCCATACATGTAGTTTTTCACCAAACGACCTTTAGTAAACGGTCAAGTATTCAAGGTGTCTCTTGTCAACTTGTTTAAGACATAAATGTGGTGTCCGCTTTTTCACGCTCCATATTCTAAATCAGAAGTAGCATATTTTCATTTAATTGGAGCATAGTCTTAAGACTTTGGATTTATTCTCCATATGTACATAACACCGTCAGTTGTGGACCTCCTAAAATCAAGAGAAATTCTTGCAGATTTCACAGAGAAAGGGACGAGCCTATTTTACTGTCGGATGTTCTACTTCCTCTAAGAGACGATAAACAGATGTCGGTAGACGATTATAGGAATAAATTATATAGCATTATGGCTAAGGGTACTCAAAGTTGCAGCGGACTACCAAGGAAAAGTTCCTCTAGGTAAGTGAAAGTGTTCTTAGGTTTCCTTGCGATATTAGTAGCATTTATTTTTAAAATATCATATGGTTTAAAATGGGTTTACTCTAATGAAAACATGACATAGTTTTATATCATATAGGCGGCAAACGAACAGGCGGGTCACCTGTTGTGAAGCGATCACCGCCGTCCAAATGCTAGTGTAGCAACCTCAGGGGAGTCGCAAGTGCGTTGTCAGCCTGTGTTTGGGGAATGAAAAGAAAGGGAGAGGGGTTCGAGGAGACGAGAAGAGGGGAGATGGGTCTCCGGTGCTCTCACTGATCAAACGAAACGCAACAATGCAAGCACGGTTACTTCAAGTCAATTTTCTGTGAGAGGGTGGTACTACCCCGGACGAGCCGACCTATTTATGCTGAAACCAATAATACTCTCAGCTTTCTGGAATTGAATCTTAAAGGCTTCTTAACTAAATGGTAGTTTTGGTAAGCTGATATAGATAAGGTCAATCATTAAATTGGTCGATATAAAAGGGGCGATTTTTAGAGTTATGAAATAATTCTTCAATGAAAGGTTTAGAAAAGTCTTAAAAAGAGTAAAAAGTGGGATAGTTTGTTGAACTACTGTAAAGAAAATGGATCATGATAATATGATCTATTTCATTTAGATATAGCGATATGATATTAGCTCTACAATGAGTATTTCCCATATATCTTAGATTGTTCTTCTCTTTTCAATTGTCACAGCAATAAAACCTATCCCCTCCCATCAACGTCGAGCAAGAGTTCCAAGAATCTCCAAGAATCTCAACTTTCCAAATCCTATACGAAGACCAAACAGCTCAGTATCTCTGCAGACCAAAAGACCAGGTCGAAAATGACGAGACCAACAGTCGAGAGACAGATAAAGGAGTATCGCTCGGAGCATAATGTTATAAAACCTTTACGAGCTACGAAGATATTTGAACACAAACATGATTGGATGGCGACTATTTCGAATTGTCAAGGGGATTTTCTACAGCCAGTCCGTAAGCAAAGTCCTTCCGAGATAGGAGTTACGAGTGCTGGAAGGAAGAACTTCCAACAGAGAAGGAATTCTACGTCCTTTTCCACGATTGCTATCGGTGAAGAGGCTGACTATGGTTGTGTTACCAGGCAAAAACATGGTGTCATAACGGCAAGCGCTTTGATGGATTTGCGGACCAGCATACGATGATTTTCTTTTTATAAAAGCGTGAAGATTTAATAAATTTGTATTCTATTGTATGATTGTTTAAATATGGTTGTATTTGAAGTGAGCGCTAAAAAGGCAAAATATTTTTTTGGTCCAATGATCTTGGATTCAAAGTTTATTGTAGAAATATTATCAAAACTACTCCATAGTTGTAATGGTATTTGAAATGTTTATAATATAGTGGTAGATCGTACTTGAATGATATGCTAGGAGCTCGAGCTTTCAGTGGAGTAAACAGAAACAAGGTGATAGATAATTTTCACCCTCAATAAAAATAATCATCGGTGTGCATAAACTATTAGTTACTCGCAGTTAAAAGTCCCTTTTCCAAATTTACATTGATATAGTGTTCGAATATATCTTAATTTTAATTTAAAGTACCCGGAATTCGATTTGATACGTCTGGGAAAAGAGAGATGTCTAGACAAGAGCGGTTTGAATCGGATTTGTAAAATGTTTTCTCTGTCGCACAGCGGAATGACTGGTATAAAGAAAGATAACTCTATGCGAAACGGAACGTAGCTCACTATCTCTGTCTTCTCCACGACATATCAAATCAAAAGCCGGGTACTGTTACTGATATTGTGGTTAAAACGCACACGAACGTTTGTGAGAGTTATTTATTTCTAATACTTATTGACTTTGAAATGTTTTGGAGTAAATGCGAAAAATCTTTCTTATTGTGCCTTTAGCAAAGGTATACATATACAAATTGCTTGTATGTGGTTCGTTTCACATAGAATTAAAAGTAAATATAACTTTCATTATTATTTCAATTAAAGCTTTATTAAATGATCTCCGCGTGATGTAGTCTGTATCTATTTTTATAATGGGTATTCGTCTAACAAAATTTCGGTGATATGTTCTTTAAAATATTCTTATATTAAAATTATTATTTTGCCTTTCAGCGTTTACCTGATTTTTCAAACTCACCTTTGCTTATTCAGTTTTGCTCGGGTTTGGGTAAATTTAAATTATGCAATTTTTCTAGTCATTATGTTTGGGTTGTGTATTATTAGGTTTAAATTGTAAATCCGTTCATTTTCTAAATAATACATTTTATTACAATAGTTTTAGATAGACAGCCAGCAGAATTATCTTCGTTAACACAACTAGTTTGAAATCATTAGCATTTTCAAACAAATGAAAATCTGAATTCACTGGCGGATGTTAAAATTTTCACAATGACCAATAGAATCGTTAACAACAAAAATATTAATGCTATACAAGAAAAGACAAACGCCTTTGTAATAAAAATACTGATAAAAACAAAAGCTAAAATTATTACAATAAATATTTCTGGAATTGTATAAAGGTGGTAATATATTGCAGCGCACGGTTTTGTATATATATGACTAGCTTCTGTCCGCGACTTCGTCTGCGTACTTTGAGCTAACGCTAATACGCAACGGAAGCTCTCAAGAGGAAAAAAATCCCGATTTTGAAACATTCTTCATCGGTGTCCCGCTCCTGTTATTCTTATCGTAATGATATATAACCTATAACCATTCTCGATAAATGGGCTATGTAACATTGAAAGAATTTTTCAAATCGGACCAGTAGTTCCTGAAATTACCCCCTAGGGGCCTAGAACGTCACAAACTCACAAACTTTATAATATTAGTATAGATTATAATTAATGTATAGATTAGTAATTGGATGTAGCGTTATTTAAAAAACGGAAGGTTAATATTTTTAATTTGAGTAAAATCGTGCGCTGACACATAGCAAATATTACTAATATAGTTACCAATATTGTAAAGAGGTCGTGTTGATAGCTGAAATAATTCTCTTTAGACACAGAACACGTGGAAAATAAATATAATTCGTTTGCAGTTCAATTGTCTTGTGTTATCTTGGAAGTTATACGATATATGTATGTCCAATTTTATATATTACTATATTGTAGAAGAAAAATAATTGCTCATAGTAAACTCGCAGTAAACTCTCGAATAAGACAAGTGACCTTATGTAAAAATAGCGTTTATAGTAATTATGAAGTATTTGTTATTTTAGAATTTTTCGAATGTCGTAAATACAATGGGTCGTCGTCTCTGTCTCCTCGTTGTTCTTTGACGCAAATATCTGTGAATCGTAATACAGGCAGTCCTCATACTTACGGCATGTTAGGTTTTCGAAATACTTGACGTAAATCGAAACGACGTAAGTCGATACATATTTTTTCATATGTTTACATGTAAAACTCGAGGGTTAGGATCCACACGGACTCAAAATAAAAAAAAAACTGCATATATAACAAAGGATATGCATACTTTATTATTAAAAGTAAGTTCTTACAAAAATTTATATGTAATTATGAAATCGCTAGTTTCTTTTTAATATCTGTACAAATTAAGCATTCTTTTTTCGTATAATAGTGCTGTTTAAAGAGACGGAAGGTAGAGCTGTTAGGAGTTTTTTCTTTATCTTTCAATATTGTATGTACGGTCGTGCGTGATAACTTGAGTTCTCGTCCAATAGATGAAGTAGAACAACCGCGATCTTTGTGTTTTAAAATCTTAGATGTAACCTCCATTGTAATAGACTTTCTTACTCTCCTCTTTACTTTACTATTACTGTCTTGTTTATGTGGCATAGTTAGATTAAAAATCACTTAAATATGTATGTAACAACAAAAACTGTAAAAAAAACGAATGTATTACGTCTTGATTATCCGTTGTCCATGAACTAACTGAACAAAATCAGTGGGATGTGTGGGGTAAAGCGACAAATGAATTCTCCTATACCGGAATTTGAAACAATTGACGTAAGCTTGTGGAATAGTGTCAAACATTGTTCGACGTAACTTGAAACGACGTAAATCGAAACGACGTAAGTTGAGGACTCCCTGTAAATGTAATTGAAATAGGAAAAGCTAAGACCTCCGCTACAGTCATGTATTGATAAAACTGACTAATTATAAGAATTTATTTCTGTGTGTGGACATATGTGCCTGTCTTTATGACAAGTTACTGATTTATAGATATTTAATTTATTGGTGAAATATTTTGGCTTGTGACATCGTAAGAGTGACTAAATGATTAAAGCTTTTACGGTTGCATGGTTACGAGTATTATATTGGATTATATGGTTTTATGCAGAAATAATAAAAGCATGGGTGCGTGTAAGGAAGGATAGTTGATAAATGTGAATAAATCTCAATTTACAGTACTTTCAATTATTGTTATTTGAATGAATACATTTTTCTACATTAAATTTTACATGAGATATAAATATGAAATATATCATAAATGTGTTTTATTTATCTATTCGCATATGCATTAGAGATATTGATTGTTAAGTGAGAGCGCCGGAGGCCCATGCCCTCCTCTCCCTTTCCCCTTTTCCCCATCTCTCTCTTCCCTTCCCCCTCCCACCAAACACGGGCTGACAACGCCCTTGGTGTTGCTAGTGTCTATGGACGGTGATGATCACTTACCATCAGGTGACCTGTTCATTTGCCTTTTATAATATAAAAAATAGATATATTTAATTATAGTATGAATAAAGAAATTATTCGTGCATAGAAATATTTAAGTGAGCAACTCTTACAAGAAGTCAAATACCTGTATCCTGTATATTTGTTCTGTGGTCATTACCTCCATTTAGTGCTACTCTGTGGTAACAGTTCTCTTATAGATTCTTGTTTGGAGTTTTTGGCGGGAACTTGTGTGTGTGACTGTCACGTAGTGGATAGTGTGGCGACGCGATGCCATTCGCAAGTGACTGTGCATAATCTCTCTTTTTTTTTTTCGAGATGTCTACGCTATTGACCCAGCAAGGTCTTAACAGCTTCACCGGACTACTCTATACATAATCTCTCTTGCCGCATTGAGCTCGCATATCTAACGAGTAATTAGAGAATTGGAGATTCGTTCGATTCGAACTATTTCGATGTTTCACATCTGTCAGGCGTCCGGTGACAGCTCAATTTTTCTTTTCTATATATTTTGCCAGTGCTTGGAAAAGTGTTATACTTTAAAAGTCGTAACTGTAAAAGAAAATATATCATTGATATGAAACATCTATAGGCGCAGGTAAATCTGACTATTGTCGTCGCGACGACGCGACGAAGGCATGCGCAAGCGACTGTGCGTAACCTCTCTTGCCAAACTTAGCTCGCATATCTATAGTGTAATTTGAGATTCGTTCGACTCGAACAATTTTGATGTTTCACATCTGTCTGGCGTCCCTTGATGGCTCATTTTTTTACAATGATGCCTTTATTTCTTCTATATATATGATTTTTAATCGTTAAAAGAGTATTATATTAACATTCAAACAATTTTGATCTTTTTATAGGATAATGCAGTTGAATGAGTCTGTGCATTATTAGCGTATAGTCTGTTGTACTAGTTACAAAATAGTTGATTAGGACTGGCAGTTAGAAATCTATTCATAAGAAATATAAACATATAAAGAAGATTTACATTCTGTCACGTATTTCTGTAGATAAAAAAGTTGCAAATATTAAAACTATGGAATATTTGTTAATTATTTTTAATATTTTGGTTGCGTTTAATTTTACGTTGGGTTCGAGTGTGATACCGGTGATTACTTTGGATCCTAAGTTGAGAATACTGCCTAATAAAACTACGAGAGATTTAAAGGTAAGATCGGAAGACAACGATGGTCTTAGTCGATTAAAACTGGTGTTAACTGGATAGTAGTAGTAGTAATAATATTCGTCCAATAGGATTGGCGAAGGAAGTTAACTGGATAGGTTATGAACAACTTCAAAACTTTTTAATAATGGCGTCTCGTAGACACCATTTCTGCCAGTGTGAAGTCTGTCAAGCGAGAGTCATTTTACAGATAGAATTACATTTTTCAATATAATTTATACATCTTGAGAAGTTTTCGCAGGATCTTCGAATGTCCTATAGTGGACTTTATATTTTATTCATAATCTTGTTTTATTTGGCTCTATATTATGTAACATTGGTGGTGTTTTACGTAATATAGTTTGGTTATTGTGCACAAGTAAAGTGGATCGGAAATAATACCACGGAGCATGGATTCTGACTTGCCACAAAAACTGCTAGTTACTGCTTCATAAATGGAAAAATGATACCTGACGCATTCATTGTAATTATTTTCCAGTACCTCCCATTCATAATGCTGATAGACAGAGACAAAGATACCAGCGAATACTGGAGAGAGACAGAGATCTTGTCTCTCATTCGCTCCAATGAGATGAGTATAGATTACGAAAGATGCGAACGTACCAGCCCAGAGAGCACTGTCGTACAATTTCCCACCAGGAGAATCGTTAGACCGATATGCAGGAATCATATCGGTTAGTAAGTTCAAGAATATATGTGTCTGTTTGTGTCTAGTATTATACAAAAATTAGTAAATTTTTTTTCAACTTTATTTTTGGCAATTAATCTTTCAGATTATTACTGCCATTGTCGCGTACTTAGTCAAAAATATTACAAGCGTCGTGGGATCATTTCAATATTAAGCGTCGTGTGAATCAATAATCTAACAAGATGGTAGATCCCTTGTTAAAACCTTCCTGGGAGGTTTTTTGGCATCTCAGAAATTCATGCTCCGTGGTATTATTTTCCATTCACTTCACTTATGCACAATAAACTAACTATATTACGTAAAACACCACCAAATTTACAAAAATCACACAAGATTAAATAACACAAGATTATGAATAAAATATAAAATCCACTACATGACAAACTAAAATCCCGCCAAAAACTCCAAATGTATAGTTAATTACTGATACTACCGAACTTATAGTCTATGAGCATTTTCACATATACCAGGTAAAACGTTAAACACTCGCAGTATTCTAGGATATGACACTTCATGATCACATTCAACATATAAAATAAAAAAATTGAGCCATCAAGAGACGCCTGGCAGATGTGAAACATCGAAATTGTTTTGTATAAGTTATATGCGTAAAAGAAGAGATTACGACAGGAATCAACTATGGCATAATGAAAAGATAAAATATTTCAAATTTGTTTGATAAAATAATGACTGTTTATTTTATTGCATAAACATTAATTTTTATTAAATACAAAAATTCAACCAGGCGCAGGTGCGGTGTGTTTGGCGGCATTTATCAAAGGGCGCTAGGTCGTCGGCGCGTGCCGCGTAGCACTAGTAGAATGAGAGGCCGACAAAACACTTTGAATCTTATGTTTATACAAATAGGGTTGCAAATATTTCTGAGTATTTCGTTAATAGTGCAAGTTCGTCTTTGCGTCCCTACGCCAATATCCAAGTTTACCCGCCGCCTATAGATGTTTCACATCAATGATATCAAAACAAATACACAACCGAGAAAATATAAGTTAAAAAATTTTCTAAGACTTTCGAAAGTATAAACACAATCGTAATAAACCTATTGCAAAAACAGGTGACGTATGCTATAATGGACGATTCGGAGTTAATAACTTTCAAATCAAATTAAATCAAAATATGCTTTATTCAATTTAGGCCCTGAGAAGGCGCTTATGAAAGTGAAAGTTACCACTGGTACAGAAAACAACCCAGTCATCGAGAAATAATTTCGATAATAAAACGGACAATAAACCATTTTGTTTTGTTTCTAACGTTCCCACGTTCACTTTTAAGTGAAAATGAAATCAGCCAGTGGTCGTTGATACTGTACTTTAACATAGACGCGTAGAGGATTGTGTATAATTTTTGTATTTTTCTGTACAATTAGATCAAATATTAAGCACCTATTTTATTAATTGATTTAGAACGAGAATCGAATGCAGAGTATACTTCATAAATATTGCTACTGTCTAATCATCCAGCCTATACTGCCGGCATATATATAACTGTTTTTTATAACTCGCTATTCATCATACTTACATGTACAATATCTGTAGAACACTCAATAATATCCAAATAATATAATATTTACAAATAGTCTCAGCAAATATGAAAAGATAAGTAATTTGAAAAAAAAAAAAAAATCAGAGCCGTATATGTTAAACTGTTTTCTGTTTTTAACCTTTTAATCAAGTTATTTCCTCTTCAGCCAGTCATTCTTTCTAAATGTACTTATTGAACTATTCTAGTGTAAATCTTGTTGGTGTTTCAAATAAATAAATATTAACTGGTGAAAAGAAACGACTGTGGTCTTTATTTTGATTAAATTTAGACCACTGGATGACCGCTAGTCTATGTAAGTTGTTTTATTTATTTCAGATTATCAGCTTTGCCCTCAATGTCCACATTTCAGCAACGAGACGGAATGTGAACTCTTCCGCGATTCTTGCAAGTAAGAGTTATATATCAATTAATGGTTCATTCAGTGAAGGGTATGTAAACATTAAATGGGGTGGGGGTTTTTGATTTGGTTATTTTTTATGCCGTAGGGACAGTGTCGGATTTGTAGTCTTGGCCGCTTTAGGCCCCAGGCCATGTAGTAAGTATCAACCACCCCTGTGTCTGTGAATTTTTGTCACGATTGGCCGCCCCTAATATCTAGCCGCCCTAGGCCTGGGCCTCCTGGACCTTGGGCAAATCTGCCACTGCGTAGGGAATTAGGGGTTTGTTGGGTGATTACGTCAGCGATATTTATTATTTACTTTTTCGGATTTTCTGTAAAATTTGATAAACGTTTACGTAAGCGTAATAGGTAAGAGCTTTGCTTACTTTTACTCATAAGGGTGATAATACTTGGACGGCCCCTAAAATGAATAAACGATATCTGCTGTTAATAAGTAATTAATTAATTAGTAGGAGATACTCAAAACTCTTTGGTAGATTTCTACATACATTCAAAACCTAAATAAAGTTCTGACTTGTTGTAGCTTAGAATTTTGTATATAGATGAGGGTGGTTGATGTTGAATGGTACATTTTAAAAAGATTCTTCATTGAAACTTTAACCCCTGGACTATTCAAAACCATAAAGGCTTAAACTCCATAGATATTAACGTGGTCCTCATGAGGCGACGTGAAAGGAGTCCGATTTGTGCCGCCGCGCCAGTCAGACGTGCGCTCCGTTCTCAAAAGTGACAGTTATTTTTACGAAGTTTTTTGCGGGTTTTTTCGTCCGATCTCCAGCTTCGATCGCGTGCGCGTAGTCACTTTTGAGTTCGCCGCGTTTCTGTCCGGTTTTCCTATAGGAATAGTGACGTCAATCGCAGGCGCTCCATTTTAGAGCGTATCGAACTGCACTTTTCAGTGCAAACCCGGGCCGCATAAAGTCCAGTCGTCTGGCCAACCCTCGGAAACCTCACGGTGTAAACGTAAGGGGGTTGGAGCGCCCTACCCGCTCGCCGTAGGCCCCGCGGCCTACTGCACTGGTAGACGGGCCTGGGTAGCTAGGCCTTGGCGAGGTCGCCTAGTCTAGTCCAGGTGTCGATTTCCCCTTGTTCCATACCCGGGTGTCTGTTTGGGCGTAGCCCGGTTTACCGGTCTGCGTTCTCGGCCTCGGGCTTGTTAGGGCCTCCCCCTAGGCAAGTTAGGACCCCCTGTGAGGCATTGCACATTCGCCCACAGTTTCTCTTGGTCCGGGCTCGGGATAGCCCGTCAGTTTTTCGTTGGCGTGCCCCCCTGCCCTTAAGGCAGGGAGGTTGTTCTCGCGGCCCCTCCCTCTTAGTCCACCGCGATGGACTCCAGTGTCGATATACGTAAACGTCAACTTCTCATCGAGACCGGCTCAAATGAGAAACAGTTAGATTCCTTGATCGCGAGAGCGTCGCAGCCCTCCGAGGGCCCTCAACTCGTAGCGAACCTACCGACCGCGAACTCCTTCGCGTCTCTTTCACCGCAATCGCCTCTCGATGCGCGTGATAAGGGTCTATTTGAGGCCCCGATATCGAGCTCTAGCTCGGAGTCCGACTCCGAGATGGAGCTAGACGAAACAACGTCCGCCGAGTCAACCGCGTCCGCGACCTCGTCTGCGATTCCCGCGCCTTCTGCGCAAATAGACAGAGACGGGTATACGACTGTCTCACACAAGAAACGTCGTCCGGGCAGCCCGACGGATCCGGGTTCCGTAGGCCCACAAAAAGTCGCCAATATAGATGGCGCTCATGTGCCTTCGACCGCGTCTATACCGTCGCGTAAGCAGAACGGGAACAATAACAATAGCTCCGTCTCGCTCACTCCGTCCGCAGGTAGGAAGCCGCGCCCCCCGCCTCCGGTTACAATAGAAGATAAGTCCCAATGGACTTTTATTTCAAACAGATTAAAAGCTCTTAGTATTAATTACACGAATGCTCTCAGTACGCCGGCGGGCATTCGAGTCAAATGTTCATCGTCGGACGATTTTCGCGCTCTTATTCGATTCCTTACTGAATCGAAATTCGCGTATTTCACGTACGCTCTAGAGGACGAGTGCCTTCTGCGTGTCGTGCTTCGCCGTGTCCCGGCCGAAATCTCGGTCGAGGACGTTACCCTCTCCCTTAAGGAGAAGAACTACCCAGTGCGTGAGGTACATCGTATGTACCACCCACGCACTCGCGCCCCATATAACATGGTACTTGTACTCCTCGACCGGTCGCAGGAAGGCAAGGCCATTTTTTCTCTCACCTCTGTGTGTGGTCTTAACGGGGTCACCGTTGAGCCCCCACGCAAGACCCACATTCATTCGCAGTGCCATAACGGCCACTCCGCGAAGAATTGTCATCTTCGCCCCAGGTGCGTCAAGTGCCTGGGAGACCACGCCACGAAGGAGTGCGAGCGCACTCCTGGCACTCCCGATCCTCCCAGCTGTGTGCTCTGCGGTAACGCGGGTTACCCCGCGAACTATCGCGGTTGTCCCCGCGCGCCGCGCACACAACGTCCCCGTCAGGCGAGGCAGGCGCCCAGGGTGCCTGTAGCTGCCGCCCGCCCTCCGCCTCCACCTCTCATGTCCGTGGAGGCCGTCCCGGGCCTGCCGGGTGCTTCCCGCGCCCCGGTAGCACCCGCGTCCACGACCTCACCGCGCTCGCCACCCTCTGTGCCGCGCGCGGCCCAACCCGGGCGGGCCCCTATGGCCCCCTGGGCCCTCCGACCTCAGCCTCAGGCCTCTTCTAGGCCTCAGGTGACTCATGCTCCATCATCCCTCTCGGCTAAATTCGACTGGATGGAGCAACTTCTCCGGGAGCACGACATTCAGGAGGTTATCCCCTTCCACGCAATAGTCGAGGAAAATGAAGGTTTAGGCCTTCTCACTGCCGTAGCGCGTTTTCCGGCTATCGGAGCCACTATTCAGCGTCTCCCCCATTCACCGTCTTCTAAATAACTTTAAAATTCCCGGGAATTAATAAACTTAAACCGCGTGGTCTTTGCCTCTCGTTTTTCAACGCGAGATCCCTTCGGACACAGCGCGATCTAGTAGCTGACTTTTTGCGCGATAGACACATTGACGTTTTCCTCATTCAGGAAACTATGTTAAAATCGAGTATGCGTAATCCGAGAATCGCGAATTACTGTATCGTCAGAAACGACCGTGTCGCCCGCGGGGGTGGCACTTTAATTTATTTTAGGCGTTCACTGTATTGCATGCCTTTAGATCCGCCCGTGCTTACTCATATGGAAGTGTCAGTATGCCGCGTTGGTATGACGGGCCACTCTGATATTATTCTTGTCTCCGCGTACCTACCACCGAATAAAGTGTTGCTCAAATCCGACCTGCAGGCGCTATTCAATTTAGGTAACTCAGTTATTATAGCGGGGGACCTCAACTGCGGGAACGTCATCTGGAACAGTCCGTGTACCTCTCGTAATGGGAGGATACTCGACGAACTAGGTGAGGCTCTCGCATTTGACGTCATAGCTCCTCCGGAACCCACGCACTATCAAGATCACTGCCGACCGTCAGTTTTAGATGTAGCTCTGTTAAAAAATGTCGTGCTTCCTGTACGACTTATATCAGTCGTACACGAACTCGACTCGGATCATCGCCCGGTTCTATTACAGTTAGGAAATAACTCTGACTTTAGCCCGACGC
>JACEII010000173.1:155714-226706 GCA_014332785.1 Antheraea mylitta | reverse complement strand
GGGGTAAGTCGATGTTCTAAGGGTGGTCAAACGAAAATAATTGGTGGTCAAACATGGTCAAAAAGTGGTCAATCCTCATACCAATTTTCGTAAAGTTATCTCAAAGTGGGGGGGCCAACTTCACGGAGCTTGTAAAGACCTTTATAGGTCAACAGCGTTCTCATTTCGAAAAAAAAAAAACAGAAAAAAAATGTATGTCTAAAAATGTAATATTGAGTTTTTTGCAAAGTTTTAGTGTGTGCATTATTGACATTGTTAATTACTCATTCGATAGTCGAGATAATATCTAGAATATTGGAGAAACCGCTCGCCACAAAGTAGAGGAAATAAAAAATACGATTATTGTTTTTTAACTTTTTTATTTTATAAAACTATTTTGAAATAATTATTATCAATCTAGAAAGCCTATATTAAAGTGAATAAATATCTTTTAAAATTGTACATTGTCAACAGCGATTAAAGTTCTTTGAATAGTTCTCTCGAGACTTGCCGCTTTGGGCGACCGGCTGTCTTGTCCCAGTAAATTGATACGATGCTGATTTATATTTCATGCATTATAGTTTTTTAAACATTAAATTGGCTATTAAATAACTGAATATTAATTTGTCAATCCTGTCTCACTCAGTCACTCATTTATGTGGATATTTAATTTTTTTTTCTTGAACTGACTACGCTATCGGCCTTGCAAGGCCTGGGGGCCTAACCAAGTTGCTTATCGACAATCACTAACGCAAATAGAAGTCGGAAAAATGTATGAAGATGACATATCTGAACGCTATATCACGTGATTTTGATCGCGTTTTATATTTTGAAAGCCTTCGAACAAACTGTAACTTAGGCTCTCTTTGTTCTTTATTAATATTTGTTCTGATATATTTTTTTCTTTAATAAAATAACAGATCTATTGCAGGTATTAAAAATGTAATTGCTTTCAGGAATTCACTTATCCGAGAAACATCCTCAGCGCACGGAGCAAGATCTCATACTGTCCACACCGTTAGCTCAACCTGTGTAACTGATTATACGTTTGATATTGATGAACTCGTTTTTCTACTATTTCTAGCCTTGAAGAGTGGTACAAAACTATATAAGTAAAAATAATTTGTCGATTGTATATACCCAATACATCAAAATTACTGCACCTATTAGGCTAATCCTCTTTTGTTCTTACATATTTATAACGGCGGGTAAAACTCAGTGTTGACGTGTGACGTGTCGCCATAGCATGCGTCGCTACGCTATATGATTTTATAGGTTAAAATTTTTGAAAAAAAAAAAATTTGATTCAAGATCCTCTAAAGAGGAAAAATCTCTGATTTTTAAACATTATTTATTGGTACTATTGGTCTTAGCGTGATGATATATAGCCCATAAGCATCCTCAATTTATAAGCTATATAACATTGAAAGAATCTTTCAAGTAAGATCAGTACTTACTGAGATTACCGCCTACAACGTTACAAACTTTACCTCTTTATAATATTAATATAGATAATCATTAACAAACACAATAGAAGTTTCTGGTGGAGTCTTGTAGTAACTTTTATTTTGTATTCATAATTTCAAACTTTTTAACCCTTTATTGTGTAGTGTTACAGTGTTTTTTTTTTTTTTTTTTTTTTTTTTATTGTAGCACGGCAAAGTGACTGCACTATGCCTGATGGTAAGCATAGTACAATCCAAAAATAATAGCGACCACCGATTGACACACTGTCCATCGCCGGTCGCCACTATCATGCCGGCCTATAAAAAGCTGGATATGCACAGGCTGATCCCGAAACGCTATCCGTAGAAGCGAATCACTATTACGGGCTCTTTCGCCATATACATGGTGGTTGCGACCCAGTCGGGCTGTAAAACCCTACCACCCCGCTTGCGCCATTGCCTCGTTCGTTGATCAGCAGGGTGCACCACGTGCAGGTGAGGTTGGCTTGGGTGTCTCAAGTCTTATGATGTTATTCGACACCCCTTACACCCCACAAGACAGATTACAAGACAGATTGATTGATGCGCACACTTGACATGAATCCTAACTAATATTAAAAGTAATTTTTTTTTGTTTGTTTTTTACGCTTCCACCCTTGCACATCCTCAGGTGTACGGACAAGTATCCATTTAGAATAAAAATACTATTACAGAGAGATGGATATTATCTAAATTAACCCAAGCGAAGGCATGAGTAAACACCAGTCACAAATAATAACACGGTTTATGAATTCGGAAATGTCAGAAAAATTGGAAATTTCTAATAACCCTGTAAAAACACTAAAGCTATTTATTATAAGAGTTTGTTAAATACTTATCCTTGATAGTGGTAGTAATTTTTTTTAAAGTAAGGATCCATTGCCAAAATAGGAAGTACAAAAACACTATGCGATAATTACTGTGGACTACACGGCATTCAAAGCGCGATACAATGTAAATCAGAGGTTCTAAACCTTCTTTAAATGGGCTACAAACAAGTTTCACTCGAGTTTTTGGCGGGATTTTAGTCTGGGATGTAGTGGATTTTATTTATAATTGTAATATATGTAGGTAGTTTTATTTATTATCATATTTAGCATAAGTGGTATTTAACTTGTCATCCTTCAATCTCTCCGATTATAGGCGTCTTACAGTATGGTTGCGTTTCATTAAGCTCCCTAAAATATAACCCTTTGGACATTTATATAAATAATCTTGTGTTATTGGACTCCGTATTTTGTAGATTTGGTAGTGTTTTACGTTATATATATTTATATATAGTTAGTTTATTGTGCATAAGTGAAGAGAATGGAAAATAATGCCACGGAGCATGAATTTTTGACATGCCACAAAAACACCCTGGAAGGTTTTAAGAAGGGATCCACCATCTTGTTAGAATATTGATTCACACGACGCTTAATATTGAAATGATCGCACGACGCTTGTAATATTATTGACTACGCGACAATGGCAGTAATAATCTGAAAGATTGATTTCCAAAAAATAAATAAATAAAAAACAAGTTTCACTCATGGTGTCGTAGGCCGCAAACTACAAATACTTAGGTATTAAATAAAAAAACTCCATTTCAAATTAATAACGTATTACTGTAGTAAAAAATGATTGTCGAATAAAACAAGCTTGTTATAACCCATATATCATAAGAAACGCATTGCGGCCAGGTTATTTGGGAACTATTTAATTTACTCAGCGTACTCGTAGGTTTTCTGATGGGCACGAAATTTAAAATGATCTATAGCAATACTAATTATAATACAATAATCTATACTAATATTATAAAGAGGTAAAGTTTGAGAGTTTGTGACGTGATGTTGTGACGTTGTAGGGGGTAATCTCAGGAACTACTGGTCCGATTTGAATAATTCTTTCAGTGTTATATAGACCATTCATCGAGAATGGTTATAGGTTTATATCATCACGCTAAGACCAATACGAGCGGAACACAAATGAAAAATGTTTTAAAATCGGAATGTTTTTTCATTTTGAGAACTGCTGCGTGTTAGTGTTAGTGTATTTATTCCACGCGAACGAAGTCGCGGGTAGACGCTAGTAATATTATAAAGAGGTAAAGTTTGTGACGTTGTAGGAGGCAATCTCAGTAACTACTGGTCGGATTTGGAAAATACTTTCAGTGTTATATAGCTCATTTACCGAGGAAGGTTATAGGCTATATATCATATCGCTAAGATGAATAGGAGCGGAGCACCAATGAAGAATGTTTCAAAATCGAGATTTTTCCTCTTGATAGCTTCCGCTACGTGTTAACGTACGCCAAAGTAACTATTCCACACGAATGAAGTCGCGGGCAGGGTTTAGTTTAAAATAAAGTAAAGTATAAACGGGTGGGCCAACTACAAAGACGTGGCAAGTCGCAGGTTGAGTATAGCTGATGTAAATACTTTGTCATGCATTATGCAAGTTTTTCTAAGAATGAGATAATAGCACAAATCGTCCTTGTCTCGTGCTACATTGACGTTTCAGTTTGGCAAGAGTGTATATTACTAGTCTGTGCGAACGCTTCCGCAATCGATTGCGATCAGCCGATAATAAAATTTCAATAATGTTTATCTTTATTATTTAAATGATCAATAAGAAATACATCTAATGTGTTTGTTGGAGATTAATATACAATGTACCAGTTTTGTTATTACCTATGCTATTAATATAGTCTATGATAAACTAGATAAGTATGAGTTAATCTGTGGTAATTCTCTTTGTGTCTACGTCTACACCAATAAACATCTCTGTGGGAGTTTTTGGCAGTATTTTGGTGTGTCATGTAGGGAGTTTTTGGCGGATTTCAGTTTGTCATGTAGTGGATTTTACTCATAATCTTGTCTTACTTGACTCTATATTGTGTAAAGTTGGTGGTGTCTATGTAATATGGTTAGTTTATTGTGCATAAGTGAAGTGAATAAAAAATAATACCATGGACCATGAATCCCAGAGATGCCACAAAAATTCCCAGGAAAGTTGTAACAAGAGAACCACCATCTTGTTATAACTGTACGACATTTTACTAGAATATCGATCCCGTAACTTATTCTGATAATTTTAAACCTAACCTTGACTTTATCAACTCAACACTTGAAGATATCCGAACATTTTTTTAAATGATTATTCGAAGATTCAGAAGACAAAAGCGTCTGAAATTTTACATAGAAAATTTGGCGCTTATGTCTTTACATTGACTTGGACAAAGAAGAGAACAGACTAAAGAATACATAAGAACTATCTGTATTGACAACTTCAGAATTGGCAAAAAAAAGACTTGAAAATTAAGATAAAAAAATGATTAAAAAATTACGAAATACTATATAGAAGATTTGGCGCGTATGCCTTTATATTGGCTTGAACATAGAATAAAACTCACTACAGAATATACAAGAACCACATATATTGACAACTTCAGAATTGGTCTTAGCCTGTCCTATTGGACGAATATTATTACTACTGTGTCATGTAGTAGATTTTACATTTTATCAATAATCTTATGTTATTTGATCATATATTTTGTGAAATTGGTGCTGTTTTACGTAATACAGTTTGGTTATTGTACATAGGTAAGTGAATGCAAATAATACCATGGACCATGAATTCTGAGATGCCACAAAAACTCCGTGGAAAATTCTAACAAGAGAGCCACCATCTTGTTGGAACATTGAAATAAATACATGACACTTATTGTGAAAAATATGTTGTAATCTCTATTGAAACAAAACATTGATACTGCTTCTGTGGAGCCAAAACAAGAAAAAGAAGAAGAACACATCTCTGTACCCTTTTGTCTCATTATAATAATTATTATAACCAGGAAAAGGTTTTTATTAAATAGAAAATACAGTCCCAACACAGTTGGGAATAATTTAAGGGTTTTACTATTCAGATTTTATTTGCGACTCGATTAGATGTTTTTTGAAGTGAAAACTTCTTTAGGCTCGTTTTATTGGCAGGAGATAAACTCATGGTTTCGCGTCATGACATGCTAGTAAGCGTGACCGACCGTATTGCACTTGCGCGACTTTTGTTAGACTTGTGACGCGTAAAATAGAGCCCTGGGTACATCATTTTGGGGTGCAAAGGGTGCCGCGTAACATCTTAAGACTTGAGACACCCAAGCCAACCTTGCCTGCACGTGGTGCACCCTGCTGATCAACAAACGAGGCAATGGCGAAAGCGGGGTGGTAGGGTTTTACAGCCTGACTGGGTCGCAACCACCATGTATTTGGCGAAAAAGCCCGTCATAGTAACTCGCTTCTGCGTGTCGCGTTTCGGGATCAGCCTGTGCATATCCAGTACTGGGTGACTTTCGTCATTATGGCCGGCATGACAGCAGCGAGCAGCGATGGATAATCTGTCTCTCTGTGGTTGCCGATGTTTTTGGATTGTACTATGCTTAACATCAGGCGTAGTGCAGTCACTATGTCGTGCTTCAATAAAAAAAAATCTAATATTTATATTTTGGTTTGACATTGTGCAGCTTATTATATATTTTATTAATAGACTAGTCTGTACTCGCGACTTCGTCCACGTGGAATAGTAACTTTGGGCTAACGCTAACACGCAGCGGTAGCTCTCAAGAGGAAAGAAACCCGATTTTGAAATATTCCTCATTAGCGCTCCGTTTCTATTGATCTTAGCATGATGATATATAGCCTATAATCTTCCTCGATACATGACCCATATAACACTGAAAGATTTTTTTTAATCGGACCTGTAGTTCCTGTGATTACTCATTAGAACTTCACGAACTCACAAACTTTACCTCTTTATAATATTAGTATAGATAAACTGTATAAAAATGTATATAATAACTGTTCGGAGTACTAATATATGCGAAAACCAGAATAAAGATAATTATTTTAATTTACAAATTATGGAAATTCAGTAATTTATATTGTAATTGATTTAATTCAAAAGAGAACACATGTTATTTCATTGTTTTGAATTTTCAGTTCTGTAGGTAGTTCTTATAACTGTTTTGATTTATTTGACTGTAGCATTAGCTGCCCGACCTCACTTTTCAAGGTTGTACTAACCGAGAACATGATACCAAATATTTCCATTACAGTACGACCGCGATATCGAACAAAATAGCAACTGAACACCGATCGGTCAATTATTTTAACATTTTTGAATATATATTTATTGTCGTGCGCTCTTACTCACTCTTTATATGGGTTATATGGAGGGAGGAGGGAAGAGGAGAGGAGAAAAATGAGTAGAGGTGGGCCTCCGGTGTTCTCACTGACCGAACGAAACGCAACAATGCAGACACTGTTACTTCACGTCGGTTTTCTGTGAGAGGGTGCTACTATCCCGGACTAGCCCACCCATTCATGCTAAAGCCAGTAATAGCTTCAGCGTGGCTCTACCGCCTATAAAATTGAGTCAATATTCACAATATCATGGTTAAAAGACTTTTTTTTTATCTGTTCCAAATAATTTTAACTTTTACCTGTAACGATAATCTATGCATGGGGAATTCCCGCTGGGTATGTGATTTAGGGCTGCCATAAAAATCTAATTGGAATTTATAGCGTAATGAGTCTGTTATGTAGTGGCTATTTCTTATATTTTATTTATAAGCTTGTGTTAGTTTACTCTATATTTTGTAACATTGATGTTATTTTACGTAATAGTTCGGTTATTGTGTATAAGTGAATTAGATACGCAATAACACTACGGAGCATGACTTCTGAGATGCCTTAAAAACTACACTACTACAATACAATATGAAAAAAGTACTAACAAAGGAGCCACAATCTTGTTAGGGTAGATATTGATTTTTTTTAAGAAACTTGTGATAAGTAATATTGTTACCTTTCTGACAATGGCAGCTATATTCTAGAAGGCTGGTTGCCAAAAATAAAACTAAAAAAAAAAATACAATTGAAAAGTTTACTTTAGTAGGTGGTAAAACCACGCTGAAGCTACTACCGGCCTCAGTATTAATGGGTCGGCTCGTCCGGGGTACTACCACCCGACAGAAACACCGACGTCAAGTAACAGTGCTTGCATTGTTGCGTTTCGTTTGGTAAGTGAGAACGCCGGAGTTCCCCTCCCCTCCCCTTCCGGTTCCCCTTCCCCAAACACAGGCTGGCAACGCACTTGCGACTCCACTGATGTTGCAAGTGTCTATGGACGGTGGTGATCACTTAACATCAGGTGACCCAACTATTCGTTTACCTCCTATGAGATAATAAACAGTTTATACTAAAATCAAATACTGTTTATTCAAATTAGTTCTATATTCTCATTGACTCTATCGGGGTTTCGGAAATCGCTCTGTTTAAGCAGAATTGTGAATTATTTTCCATTTTTAGGTTCAAAATTAAATCTTACGTAATGAAAAAATAATCTAAGAAATGCGACGACGGCATGCGCTAGCGACTGTACGTAATCTCTCTTGCCACACTGAGCTGGCATACCTATAACGTAATTTGAGATACGTTCGATTCGAACAATGTCGATGTTTCACATCTGCCAGGCGTCCTGTGGCGACTTAATATTTTTGTAAGTACATCTGGCTAGCTACTACCCTCAAGTTGAACGTCTGTCGACAAGCACCTGTTGGTGTGTTCCGACAGATGTAATTGAGAGCCAACTTCTAGGTTTGGCGTACTTACCGTCTTCGATCACGTCCCTATTTTTCACGTTTATAGGTGGTAGAGACACGATGATGCTATTATTGGTTTCAGCATGAATGGATCGGCTCGCCCGGGGTACTACCACCCGACAGAAACACTGATGTCAAGTAACAGTGCTGGGCATTGTTGCGTTTCGTTTGGTCAGTGAGAGCGCCGGAGACCCACCTCTCCTTTCCCACTGCCTCTTCACCTCCCCCATACACAGGCTGGCAACGCCCTTGCGTAGTCCGGTGAAGCTGTATAAGGCCTTGCTAGGTCAATAGCGTAGTCAGTACGAGAAAAAAAAGAATACCCTAGTGGTGCTAGTGTCTATAAAGAGATAAAAATAAAAATTGCACCTGGGCTAAGCATAAATGTAGAGAAAATTTACGAAATTGGATCATAGCATTCCAAATTTCGGAAACGGAACATTCTAAAATAGTGACCAAATAAACAGATAACACAAAAAAAAAAAATAGAAAAAGTTTAACGGTCTTACGCAATCGGTTTCAGTCTGATAGGAAAAGCTAATTAGATTTTTTACGACGTTCAGCTGTCTCGCAAGTAACCTTCACCTAGGCGGCTGAAAGCGGGTATTTCTGTGTGTCCTTGTTACGTCACACGTCACGCTTGCCGTATAAATGGTGTTGCCAGCTTCCGTGTTCAGCTTTAATTCATGGGTAATTTTGTTATATGTGTATTCTTCTATAATAATGCTCTTGCGCTGTATATCTTATTAATATTATAAAGAGGTAAAATTTGTCAGTATATGACGTTGTAGGGGGTAATCTCAGATGTTACTGATTCGATTTAAAAATTTCAGTGTTATATAGCTCATTTATCTAGGAAGATTATAAGCTATATATCACGCTAAGACCAATAGGAGCGAAGCACTAATGAATCTTTCATAATCGTTTTTGTCCTCTTAAGAACTTGCGCTGCGTGTTAGCGTTAGCCTAAAGTTACTATTCCACGCGGACGAAGTCGTGAGTAGAGGCTAGTTAAGTACAATCATATGGGAATCTTGCATATTATATAGTTACCTTTAGGTGATACAAAAACTTAATATATAGTGAAGAAATTTTGGAACTATGACCAAAATATTCAAAACATGATTTAAATACTGAACCATAATAAATTAAAATAACTTTGTATATAATTAAAAACGACAACATTTATTTTTTTCATTGACGGTATATATTAATTACAATATGAATATTTCTCATTCAGTATCAATACAATGATGTAAACTTCGGCAATCAGTTATCGTAACGTTCATTAATTTACAATAGTCCGAGATTTTAACACAAACTAAAATCAACCGTCGATTCTATGAATTTATTCGCACTAGACAAAAAACCTATAGCGTCGTCAAAAGTATGTAAATTAATAGTATTTTCATTAAACTTGTGAAAAATAGAACGCATATTATTTGACAGCAATCTTATCTGATATAAAATAAGGATGCTGCGAAAGATGGTAACTCTCAAAGCTTAACATTGATCGTGCTAACACGAAACCATTATCACTTGACACGGTCAAATAAATAATAATGTCTTAAGTCTATATACATTTTAATACGTTTAATGTTTACAATACAATTCGTAACACATTAGAACATGCATATTTTGATTCTATTATAATAGTTTTCATAGATAACATTTTTAAATGTACGATAAATGTTCTAATGTGTCGATAATTTTATTTTGCAGTTACTGTAGAGGTTTTATGGTAGTACATAGTAAAGCATACATACAAAATAAAAATGTAAATCTAAATACACATGATGTAGTTTATACAATGATCATTCTATTTCGCCATTCTATTTATATTACCCTGCAATAATTTTGAAAGATTCTAAAAAAAGAAAAGAATAACAAATGTTCTCTTTATTCGGGCGGGTATATTTCTTACTTGGCAACACCTCGCGAATCTGGCAGTCGATACCGCGCACGGGACTGGGTGTGCTGTTTCTAAACAACATATTGTTGTTTTTTTTTAATGAATTAAGGCTGTGGTATAATAGTCATAATGCCTAACATTATAAATGAGGTTAAATTGGATTTTAAAGATGTGTTGTTGAGGCCTAAAAGAAGCACACTGAGGAGCAGAAATGATGTAAGCGAATTTGTATTTCCAAATTTACTTAATTGTGAAAATAGCATGTTTCAGTGGAAAATTCCTTGGCTTATAATATTTTTCGGTGTACTACTTCCTAGTTATTTTTTTATTGGAACGAAGTTCCTTATTTTTCTATTTAATTCTTACTGCATGTAACTGAAATTGTATGGCGAATAAGACGGTCAACGATAATTTTGGATTATTTTTAATGTCTTACAATAGGTAAACAATATCTTTTCGTTGAAGCTAAACAGTAGAATATATCTTACTAACTCTATTTGAAATTTTTTGTTCGGCTTCACAAAACTGAATGTTTTAAGTATTTCTAAACATACTCTTCCAATTTGCTTGCTACATCATATATTTAATGTGCGTTGATTAGCTTTCTATTTAAAGTCTATTGGATTAAAATATAGTAATGATAATTATTCGACAAAGCGTAATAAAATACCTAGATCGGAGATTCCTAGTTTAATACAAAAAGCTAATAACTCACGTGCGGTCATTGATTTAACGTAAATCACGTGTAATTTACGCTAAAAAGGTTTTTGGGAGCACGCTAATTTTCGAAAGTTGTAAGTCTATTTTATTTTTTAGTTTTTATGGCAATTTTGGCGATATTCCCGAAATCCCTTGTAAGGGCACAGAATGCCCCCGCGACCCCACAAAAAACGCCTGCGCATAAGCTTTACGCATATATTTTTTTAAGTCACCATTGTACTTCTGAAAAGTGAGAACAGATCTTAAATTTTAAACAAGAATTCGAGTGCCTATTACCACACTGTCGAAGTAAATATTTAAAAGTAAACTAGCCGCCACGACGCGACGGACGTTGTTCCGCTCTGATAATAATAAGAATTAAGGAAACCTCGGAGTTGATATATGCTGTCGGTGATTTTTTTGTAGGCATTATCAAGCTTAAAAATTTTTCTCTAGAACTCAATCATATATCTCTCAACGTTAATAAGGTAGCGTTTGTAAAAACCCTTTCGTTCAACTATTTTTTCTCCGACTTACTTTGCAAATCCGACTACCACAAAAAAGTCTTTTCATCTTTCGGACTAATATATAGGCTACGACACTCACAAATAATGTGTTTTTCTATTGTCAAAAGAATTTTCAAAATCGGTTTAATAGATCCGGAGATTACTCCCTATAACTTCACAAACTTTACCTCTTAATAATATTAGTATAGATAAATACATTTTGCTCAGGAGACTACTAGTCTTAACGTAAATATGTATATAACTCTCACTCTGGAAGAGTTATCTATATTTTTGTGCAGAAAGGTACCGAATGTCTTTTTTGTTCCACTGACAACTTGTATTGTCTGTCGAGTAATTAAGACATTATAACTTATAAAAAAAAAACAAATAAAAATTCTCGAATTGACTTCGTTATTAACCTAGAAATGTCTAACCAGCTTCACCGGACTACGAAAGAAATAGATTAATATTAGTTAGTATAAGAACGAAATTATTAAGTATTTCTGCTATTGTTTTGTTTTTGCGAAATACGTAATTACGAGGATCACAAGACATGAAAATTTCTAATCGTTCTTAAAACCGGTCTTCACTTTTATCAACTTTTTAAAAATCACTACGAGTTATAAAACAAAGTTCTCTTCCACGTTTGTCTGTCTGTTCGTGAAAACTACTGAACGGATTTTCATGCGGTTTTCACCAGTATATAAAGTTATTCGTAAGAAGGTTTAGGTATATAAATTGTCAAGGCTTTTTTATTATTATTATTTTATTATCAGAGAAAACGTCCGCCACGCCCGCTAGTTAAAAGCATAAGAAGAACTGCATAGATATTGAGGGTTAACTTAGTTTTTAACCGATGAAAAAAACGGAGAAGATTCTCAATTCGACGCGTATATATATGTTTTATGTATGATCACGCGTAACTTTTTACAATATCGTCCGATTAAAAAAAAATTTTTTTTTGGAAAATGTATAGGTACTCCGAAGTTGGTCCCATATAAATTTCTGCTTCGAAAATCCGTATAACCCCAGTTCGGATCCGAATAACAGCAAAAGAGATACTTTTTTGTAATTTTTTTTTGCTAAAATATGCTAAATTTGTGAGACAGATCTAACCGTTTATTTTATTCTAAAAATGTTTTTTAAGAACCGATCTAGGTTCGTCGTCCAGGTACTAATTACTTATACGGCAATGAAAACACAGGATACTGCTAGGTATTACAGTATAACTTAAAAATAAACACTAATTATGTTCATTTCTTAGAAGTTAAACACTAGTTAACTAATTCAGTGAAATATTTATTATATAAATAGAGTTTAAACAAGGAACTCTTTAGTTTCTGGACTCGCTGAGCAATATTATTTACATAATAAAGGTAATGTTTAGTTCATTTCAAAGAAATGGAAGGCTGACGTCATGTTTTTCTACCACAGTCAGTTCTGAATTGATGATAATAGGTTGTTTCTTCTGTGATCTGTCTTGCAAGTAACTCTAATGACTTGCGATAAAATCTTTTAGATCGGAGTAGAAAAGCGAGAATACTTGTATTTTGCAATAAATAGTTAAAGCAATGGTGCTTTTAGACGAATCTTGGACGGGAGATTCTTATGTGCGACGCCGTCTCTACAATGTTAATTGGAATCAGTTTCTGTGTGGATGGATTTCGTGTGTGACAGATGTATTAAATATTACAAGCCCTGCTATTTTCACAGCCTAACAGAAAAGTCAAATATGATTAGATAAACAATAGCCTTATCCGTTATAGCCCTATTGTACGTCGTGATAGTCGAGTGGTATGTGGTATGGCCGTTGAAATTATAATCCGATGTCCCCAGTTTCGTATCTCGGCATATACCGATCGATGAAACGGAGAAGCAAGGGAGGGAATGGAGGGGGAGGGGGCATCTGGCGCTCTTACTGATCAAATGAAACGCAACAATGCAAGCACTGTTGGTGTTTCTGTGGGTCGGGTGGTACTACCCCGGAGTAGCCGACCCATTCATGCTGAAACCAGGTATAGCTTCAGCATGGCTCTATCACCTACCAGCATTTATATTAACCTTAAAACTAAAAGGTGACTATTGTTCGAGGTAGGAATTTATAGCACCGTACCTAAACTCAAGAGATGTTACAACTGTTCGAAGTCTGAACCGACAGTCAAACCTTTTAAAACCTAATTTAGGACCTAATCTAAGAGATCTGACTACAGCTTGAAGTCTGAACGAATAGTGGCTTTAGTGATACAATGCACGAGGTGTGTCTCAAGACCCCACGTTGGTGACGATCGCCCAATTCCTTGTACTAGTCGCATCAGGTCGCCTCATGCTGCAGGTGGTCGATGTGTCGCAATGGTTTTATGTAATCGTTGAGTTATGTCATAACTTGGCTGTTCCCATTTGATATGATAGTGAAACTAATGTATTGTCATGTTCATGACCCATAAAGTGTTCCCAACCCTCCCGGATTTCCCGGGAGACTCCGGTAATAATGGTTAACCTTCAGACCTCTCGAAGGGCAATAATTTCTCCGGTTTTTCTAAAAATTAAATGCATTCGTCACTATTCACTCGCTTTGCGGTCACAACTCGTGCCGCTACGCTATCGGTCTAAGCTCATGGATGTCTAAACCTGTGGTCCCTGTCCGTCTCGCGGCCGACGTCGTTTACTCGGCGGTGTCTGTCTCTGTCACGCACGAGGTACACGCGGCATGTGTGACAAAGATAGACACTGCTGATGCATTACTTCCCCCGAACATAGTTATTAAGATTAATAAAGTAAAAGATTTATAATTTTTTGCTTTTCAGTTTTTTCGGCGGTTTAATTTTTTGTTAAAAAGTTTTTATCATGTAAAAACTTTTACGATTTTATGGTGAAAAACGGACAAATATTAAATGCTGCTTGAAAATAAAATAGATATAAATTTTAAAATTAAATAATATCTTTCTTTCAACCACATACTAAACCCTAACCCCAATTTCTTAAATATACAATTCTCCCGAGTTGGTCCTTTTGAATAAAATTGAATAATAATAATAATTGAATAAAAATAAATAAATTTGAATAAAGAAACATATAGTATATCTTTGGTTTCACATGTACCTTTGGTTTCCCAATGTAAATACCTGAGTGTAAATATTGCTATCTGGTATGGGAATTTCGTCATATATAGTTCCGAATAGAATATTTAATATATAGTGTTATCTGTACGTATGTAGATACTATAATCCTATTGCTGATAAAATTATAAATGAGGATTTTTGTTGAGGGCGGTTAGGTGTTTCTTTACTCTTTGAAGCGAAAACCATTACACGGATCAAATCAAAACTCTATACTAACAAACCTTATACATAAAAATACACAGATTGTATGTAATACTAGTTGTGCCCGCGACTCCGTCTGGGTAGAACCTAATGTAAAGAAACAGTGAGTAATAAAATAATCTGAATGTATTAAGTCCATTTAATTATTGACTTTTCTCTCGTCGCTCTCGTGTCGTCACTAAAATTACAATAACTTTTGATAGAGTGAACCGATTTTAATGAAACCAAGACTAGATGTTACTCTATGATATGCTTTATGATTCTCTTGATGAGGTTTTATCATGAACCCAGTACTTTAGCAGTGATGCGCGTACTTACAAACAGACAGATATTTCTAAAAGTGATTGAAATGCATTTTATTACTAATTTCTAGATATCTGTAACAATTTTCTCATAAAAATCAAAAAAGGACAGAGACGTTAGATTTACATTCTTATTACACGGCTGAGTGTCTTAAGCGCTCGCCTTAGTAGTCCGGTGAAGCTGTTAAGACCTTGCTAGGTCAATAACGTAGTCAGTTCGAGAAAAAAAAAATCATTCTTATTATATGTATAGATTAGCCTCAGCCCGCGACTTCGTTCGCGTGGAATAATTACTTTGGGCTAACGCTAACACGCAGCGGAAGCTGTGAAGAGAAAAAATACCCCGATTTTTAAACATTCTTAATTCGTGCTCTGCTCGTATTAGTCATAGAGATGGTATATAGCCTATAACCAACCTCGTCATTTATTAGCTATATAACATTGAAATAATTTTTAAAATCGGACCAGTAGTTCCTGAGATTATCCCCTACAACATCACAAACTCACAAACTTTACCTCTTTATAATATTAGTATAGATAGTGACAAGTATTAAGCCAATTTAATAAACCCACAAGATCCGTCTCGACGTCCGCTGCATTGACTGTTAAAGTTATACAATGATTATGTATGGAGTTATCATTATGCTTCTAATATTAGAAATGTGTGTTTGTTTATCGCGTTTCCACGCCTTAATTACTCAACAGATCGTCTTTGAGTTTTTTATTCACGTTGTTAGCGATAGGTGTTATTTGCAAAAAGATTTAATAATTCGGCTCTATTTACAATCCTGTTGTTCGCAAACAATGCACAACGGCGGAAGGATGAAGGAAAAATAGGACTCCCTTTGCTGTTATCTCGGTCGTAGGAGACCTCCTCTTTAATCCCTTTAATCGTAATTCTTGTCATTCGGATCACACTTTACAACTTTTCAGTCAATTATTGGTATAAATATCTATAATATTAGGTATTATTCTACTTTGACCTCAGAGACGCGCGACGTCGACACTCCGTAATTGAACTAACACCTAGGCACCGGTAAGAGGTTTGGGGGGAGGAAATATGGTAATGGATGGATTTTAAGAGGGGCGGATAATGTACCGTTGTGCATTGCGATATTTCCTAATCATTATAGCCCAAACACACGTTGTCAGTGAAACAACTAAAGGCATAGGATTTCTGTCATCCATAAAAAGTACCATCCTTGTTGAATAAGTTAAAGTTATATTGACGAGAACGAAACTGTGGGAAAAACTAGTATGATTGATATAGTGATAACTACATCCATAGTATTGCAAAATTCTTATTGAGAAATGTCTCTAAGTAAACTAGAGAGTTAAAAAAAAATAGTATGGGTTTCTATTATGATTTTCATACAAAAACACCTGGTAATATTTGGTATTGATCTCACGTTGATATAATCTACCCGTGGTTAGGGCATTAACCTCTACACCAGAGGTCCTCAAACGGTCGATCGCGAGTGCTTTTTGTGTCGATTTCGAGACATTTTTTTATGTTATGGGTGGCAAACGAACAGGCGTGTCACCTGATGTTAAGTGATCATCGCCGTCAATAGACACTTGCAACATCAGGAGAGTGGCAAGCGCGTTACCACCCTGTGTTTGGGGGAAGAGGAATGGGGAGGGGAGGAGGCAGGGGCGAGGAGAGGGAAGGTGGGCCTCTGGCGCTCTCACTGACCGAACGAGACGCAACAATGCAAACGTTGTTACTTCATGTTGGTATTTCTGTGGGTCGGGTGGTACTACCCAGGATGAGCCGACTCATTCATGATGAAAGAAGTAATAGCTTCAGGGTGGCCCTACCACTTAGCCGATATAGAACTATTCACAGATTTTGTTTTAGTAGGTAAGTAACTAAAAGAAAATGTAATGAATAAGCAACTAAATATTAATTTCAGCCACAATCAGGCCAGAAAAACCCGGTTATGAAATCAAAAATACTTTATTGAGTTTAGGCCCTAATAAGGCATTTATGAACATCAAAACTACCACAAGTTCGGAAAACAACCCAGTCATTGAGAAGAACCGGAAAGAAACTCGATCTGGTTTATCTTTTTAACACATATATCTCCATACGTCATAAATTCGTTTTAGTGGATGCACAGAGAGAAGTCGATTCCTGACATCACCATCGTACTCATATTGATCCACTCTGTAATAACCTTTTGACACCAAGACCAGCTTGACGTGGCGCTTATATTTACAGTCCGGCAAACGGTAACATGCTTTGGGACTTTATTGTAGAACCTAACAATGTTACCTATAAAACTATTATTGGTTTTGCTAAGTCTGAAACATTGGACGACCAGTTTGTTACAGTTTCTAGTATTTAGATTATGCCGGTCTTTTACTAAATGTAGTTTTTCACTTTCTTTTATGGTTTTTAGCGATGGTTACCTACATCTCCCTAGAGGACAATCCTGAATCAAACATACGTGCAGCCTTCTAGAGTCGATCGCTCGTAGTCTAACAATATTGAGGTGAATCATCAGCAGTTCAGTTTTAGTTTAAGTAGGTGTAGTCAGTAAGTGGTAGAGCCACGCTGAAGCTACTTTAGTAGTACAGACTAGTTTCAACATGATTGGGTCGGCTCGTCCGGGGTAGTACCACACTCTTATTAAAAAACTGACGTGAAGTAACAGTGATTGAATTGTTGCGTTTCGTTGGATCAGTCAGAGTGCCGGACCATGCCCACATCCCTTCCTCCCCTATCCCATCTCTTCCCTTCGTCATACACAGTCCGGCAACGCACTTGTGTCTTCCCTGATGTTGCTAGTGTCTATGGACGGCGGTGATCACTTAACACCAGGTGACCCGGCTGTTCGTATGCCTCTTATGAATAAAAAAAAATTAAAGTTTCAGCATCCCTGCTCTACACTATAGAGGCTAGTTATACTACTGACCCTGAGAATCATATAGCGTTCTAATCATGCCTTAAAAATACTTCGTAACAAGAATAAATGCAGCTTCTTATCACAATATACGACCGGTCTTTATTACATCGATACTGTTTCTATGAAAACTTTATGATTCTCTCTCACGTGATTTATTATTAGGATAAGCGTACACTGTGACGTGATTTATAAAACGCCTATTGCTTTTTCTTGATTGGCCCATTTATATCTAATCATTTTTTTTTTGTATTTCAATACTAACGCGCCTGACGGACGTTGTATACACCTAAAACTTCCTCCCTAGTCACTTTACCTAATGGTGCGAACTGCATAAAAAAACCCATCGAGTAGTATTTGAGTGTATCGCGAACAGAAAGACGTGGAAGAGGACTTGTTTTATAAGCGATAAAACGATAGATTTATAATGTTATGAAAATGACAAATAAAACTTACACAATTATGTCACGTTATGTTAAGTGATCACCGCCGTCCATAGACACTAGCAATACCAGGGGAGTTGCAAGTGCGTTGCCAGCCTGTGTTTGGGAGCAGGGGGAAGGGTGGAGAGGAAGAGAGGGAAGGTGGGTCTCCGGCGATCTCACTAACCGAATGAAACGCAACAATGCGAGCATTGTTACTTTACGTCGGCTTTCTGTGGGTGGTAGTATCCTGGGCGAGCCGATCTGATCATGCTGAAACAAGTATTAGTTCTCTACCTCTACCAAACACAACGTAAACGCAGATAAAAACTTCGATGTCAATTGGATGCACATCAATAATTTTTTTTTAATGTTTTACGTCATAAATACTTGGGTTTTATCTAAAAAAATAACATGATACCTTCATTAAGTATAAAATTATTCAAGTTATAAGAAATTACAATTATAAGTGTCACGCATGAGCGACATGTGTTTTCTTTCCGTAACGAAATGGGGCAGGCGGTTTAGTGTGCATGCGCATACAAGAGGAAATATAAAGTAAATTTTCAAAAAAAAGTATTAACCGACTTCAATATTGATCAGAGGCATACAAATAAGGCACTACAAACCGGAAAATAAATAGTTTATCAAATTAACCAAATTTAATGAAACATATGAATATGTGTGCTACCTAGAGATGTATTGGAAGTCGGTGCCAACCGAAAATCATATCATCTACATCTAGGTACAAAGGCACCGACTTCCAATGCATCTCTTGGTAGCACACATATTCATATGTTTCATTAAATTTGGTTAATTTGATAAACTATTTATTTTCCGGTTTTTAGTGCCTTATTTTTATGCCTCTGATCAATATTGAAGTCGGTTAATACTTTTTTTTGAAAATTTACTTTATTTTTCCATTTTTAGTGTACATAATTTTTTTTTTTCAAAAACATGCAGGTCACCTGATGGTAAGTGATCACCGTCGCCCATGGATACCTGCAACACGAGAGGAATCACAGATGCGTTGCCGGCCCTTAAGAAAGGAGTAGGCTTGTTTCTTGAAAGTTGTGTTACTTTGTCACGGATTCCATAATCAGAACCTAACCAAACTCTCATCAAACTACCCTTGAAGAACATCCTTTACAATAAAAAAGGAATCATCGAAATCGGTTGGCATGATATTGAGTTATTCGTCTATTTGTCGTATACACACCAAATGCAAATTTAACACTTATACGGTTTTGCACTGGATGCCGTTGATAGAACTGGACCAAATAAAAATGGGACCACACGGGAAGCACTAGCTTTCAAATAAAAAAAGAATCATCAAAATCGGTTCAGCCAGTCCAAAGTTATGAGGTAACAAACATAAAAAAAATATATACAGTCGAATTGATAACCTCCTCCTTTTTTTGAAGTCGGTTAAAAAAATAGCCTTGTTGACAAAGAAATTTTACAAGATTTTTCACTTTGAACCCAAAAGTTAATATTAGGATACCAAACAAAAAGGAAGGCGCAGTTATAACAAATATTTCAAATATAATGTGAGGCCACGATTTTACTCAAGAACATCATATTCCAAGCTAAGTATAGCTTGTACATACTATCATAACCAAAAAGCTAATACACATACATACATACATGTAACACTTAGACATAGAATTAATAGTTCATCACACGAAATTTAGTTCCATACCGGAGTTCAACCCGCGATCTCTAAGCTCAATGGCTCAATAAGCTCAAAATGCACACTATGCTACAAGGATTGAAAAAAATGGAGATAAAAAAGAATCGTGAGACACGATGCAACATATAAAATCCTCGCTAATCTTTATGACCGCTCTGAATAAAGATGAGCAGAACAGAAATTTGGGTATAAATAAGTATTATATTGTACATATTAAATTAAGATAAATAAATGCCCCTTTTAGATTCCTATAATAACGTTTTAACTTTATTTTTTATTATAGTCTTGTTTATATGACGCTCAAACCCAAACTTATAGACGACTATATTTATAGCGTCCAAAAAGCCTTACGGCGAGTGTACAAATGTATACATGAACCTACCTACAGTATATGATACAGTGTCAGACGAAGTACCCATGGCTAATTATCAGCTGACATAAAATGTAAGGCACGCTTCGTAAGTAATATATCTACAAGCCTATGGCTTCTTTGAATTATCACATCCGTGGCTTATATTAAAAGCGTCCAAAAAGCTTGACAATGATTATGCAAATGTAGACAAGAAACTGCTTTTACCAGCGTCATGAATTGACGTCCAGCTCAGTATATGATACCAGTGCCAGATGAAGCACCCAAAGAAAATTATCAGCTGACAATAAATGCAAGTCACGCTTCGTAAGGAATATACAAAACTATGGCTTCTTTGGTCTAATATATCCGGTTTCCCTCAGCTGATAGTCACGTTTTATCGCTCTATCTAGCATAACCGTATCATAAAGTAGGCAGACAGTATCTATTGTCAATCGTCAGTATCAGTAACGTCTGTCTGTGATATCCGCATCAAATATGATATCTTTTATCACTATATTTACCGCAGCGTCTATTTACAGCAGCGAAAACGAACGTAAATGTTTATTTTTCGCAAAGTACGCTTACCCTAGAAATGATACGGTGGCAGTTTACCCTTCAGTAGTTTCAGCGCTAACGTTTTTTGTTACCAATAATTTTAACAAATCTCTTTGGTTTAGTATTTGGTGGCTTTATTTAAAACTTAGCACAATCGTCTTGGGTTTTAACATAAAGAGTCGACAATTCCTACTTAATAGATATTTTAGAATTTAGAATTTCCACATATTAATTACATGCTAACAAATACAATATTAGAGTTTTTCACTCAAATACTATTTCCTTGAATTCATTTTCTAATGACACGCCGCCCTGTCGGCTTGTCGCCTATCGGCTTCGAGGTCTAAAGTTGTTATTCCATTTACCTTTCGTTAGAGCCGGTTATGGGTTTTATTCACGTATTTGACTTTTGTATAATAAGCAGGATTGATGTCTGATAAATATGATTTAAAAAAAGTAAAGTGGTTGGCTAATCATATCATGTGTTATTAGTATATACCTTTGCAACATAACATTAGTCTGTTTTACATAGATATAAAATCTCCGATTCTATGTCAGAGGGCAAATAAGAGGAAATAATTAAAAAAATATACGAATTATATTTAAAAAAATGGTTGAAAATTATCAACAAATATGAATTTCGACAACAGCATCGTCTACCGGCCTTGGGCCCTTAGTTGGCTATGGCTAATAGGAATGCAGTCTAACAATAAAAAACAATAGAAATTAATTACAATTTGATCTGTACATATCCACAAACTATATAACTATACGTCTATACTATTTAACTATTAATATCTTGGTTGCACACCTCTATAGTGGTAATTATATGCAAACCATAAATAAATAATACAACAATGTTTCAAGTATCGTTCAATTCATATACTATTTTTGTCACTTAAGCGGGAAGTATATAGCGAGTTACAAAATGCCTTGCACTTTGCCAAATACGTTTTGGACGCAAGTCAAGACAATATGATTTTAGATATCCGCATAAAATGCGATATTTTTATCTAATACCTTTAAACGAGCAATTCTTGTATATTGTTATATATTCAGGATCTCGGAAACGGCGTCAGCTATTTCCGTGAAACGTAGTATGTAGGTGGTTTCGGGGACGATAAATCGATCTAGCTAGATTTCATTCATAGAAAACTTTTTTCATCTGAGTTTTCAGGCAATGAAAATATATAACTAGAATATAAAGGTCAATTTCGCCGCCGCTGTCAAAACAAAAATAGCTCAGATGGAAATCGGCTGCTTCAAAAATCCGTCTAACACCAGTTCGAATCCGAGTGACAGCATAAGAGATACATTTTTTTAATATTTTTTTTTCTATATAAAATGTTAATTTTACAAGGCAAACCTAACAGTTAATTTTAATTTAAAAAAATTTTGTAAAGAACCGAGCTAGGCTCGGTTGTCCAGAACTGTTATTTATTGGAATATATATGTTCTATCTAAGTATATAAAAATCCAGTGTCATGATGTATGTCCATGATGAACTCCGAAACTGCTCAACCGATCTTCATGAAAGTTTGCATTAATGTATAATTGGTCCCACTTAAGAGATAGGATAATTTCGATAAATATCCTCAATATTTTTAATTTCAAATTAAATGATTGTCAATGTTGATTATTGTTATTGATTGTAAGGTTTATCAGCATCGAACAGATGGCGCTTTAAATTAGTTTGTTGACAGAAAACTGTAGGACAGACTACTATAGATATGTCATAGATGGCGCTGCGTTTCAATTTTGAATTTCTTGTTCAATAATTGCACATATATATTTATATGTTCCCTGGTGCGGCTTAGAAGTCTAAAGTCCAATGTTAGTGATATTAAAACGTGATCTCTTTGAAAATATTTTCTATACAATAAAAAAACTGTGTGAGTACTTATGTACACGCGTTAGAAGTTATACTTCTTAGGCGTGACAAGATAAAAATCTTTTATTCAAAAATTTTATCTTTCGCCTTATTTTCTACTTTTGTAGAGGAAACGACACTAACAATAGAAAAAAAGTATTTAATACATTGAAAGTTTTAATACTAAGAAATTCAAACTACAAATGCTAACTAACTAATTAACTTCAGGGTGTCGGTTTTTAGTGACGGTGTGCACGCGCAACGTATACATGTATTCATTATTCTTCCCTAACGCGCCAAAAGAAAGAATTTTCGAAATCGTTTTATAAATAATGAAGTTCTAAGATAATATGAATTAAAAAAAAAACGCAAACCGAAATCGGGACTTCTTCCTTCTTGTTGTCACTTAAAAAGCCAATTTACCATTAAATAAAGCTACTAACGGGTTAATATAATACACTTTGAATTAATAATAGTCCCATATTATACTTTTGCACAAATGAATTATTTAATCATTGTTAATTTAGAAGTTATTACTCAGCTGATTCTAAAGTCGCGTTTTTGTTATCGAAACCGGTAAAATCTAGTAATCTCATGAGGCAATGTACTTACAATGCAAAATAATACTTGAGATATTCGCACGAAGATGGCCTGTGTTTTTTTAAACAATTATATATTTTATACATGTTTTATTTCTTATCTATATGGCTTTTTTATTTTTAATTTATTCATTATATTATATCCAGTGTTAACGAACTGTTGTTATATAACTAAAAATAAATGCGATTATTATTTACAATTTGATTATTTATTGTTTGTGATAGAGATGTACGCAATTAAAAAACATACTTTTCCTTTAATTTTGAAAATATTATACATTATTATTTATATACACGTTCTTTTATTATTTTGAAATATTCCTGCAGCAATATTTTTATAATTTTTTAATTGAATTATATATATTAATAGAAATCGATTGCCGAATGTTTGTAAGCGCATTACCTTAAAATGGCTGTACAAATTTGGTTAATTCTCTTTCGTTGCCCCTGTAATTGTAAGGATAATGTTAATATGAAAAAAGTTTAGGGAAAAAAGAATATTTTGTTTATAAACATTTTCATATAAAAAGTAAAAGTAAGGAAGCCGGACCGTACGGATAGTTTTTATTCATTAAATAATTCAATAAAAAATATTTACTTTTCAGTTTTTGTATATATAATAAGCCAATGAAAAAGGTGTATAATTACTTTCGTTTGGTATCGAAACACCGATTAAGAGTAAATTAATTTATATATTATCTTTTAGTAGTAGAGTCACGCTGAAGCTATTACTGGTTTCAGCATGAATGGGTCGGCTTGCCCCGGGTACTACCACCCGACCCACAGAAACACCGACGTGAAGTAACAGTGCTTGCTCGTTCTCTCCCTCCCCCCCTTTCCACCATTTCTCCCAATACAGGCTGGCAACGCATTTGCGACTTCCCTGGTGTTTGCGGAATGACATAAAAAAGGAACTGTATACTTTTGAATAATTCGCTAATTTATTGTAACAATTATTTATATGGTTATGTGATTTCGAGTAATATTTTCAATAATTTTGTTCAATTACGCACGCACGTATCGAGGTACACTTTACAAACGCACGTGCTACATAGCCGCTCTCACTCAACGAGCACGTGACAGAGCTGAGCAGCGCGGCAACGGTTCTCAACATAATTTTATTTCTATGTATATATAATTATTTCCGAATTAAAATTCGTACATTATGTGAAACAATTTTTCCATCGCCTTAAAAATGTTCGTCTATTTATTGCATGTCGCATTACAGCTGGCTGCGGATTAGGGATAAAGTGTAAGGCATTCGGCAGTGTCGCTAAATCAAATGGTTCGTGGCTCAGTTCAAAATGATTTAAATAAATATGGTACTCAGTGTATATATCGTGTATCGTATGAATTACTGTATTACGTATACCGTAATCTAAAACACAGATTGCAATTGAAATTCACAGTTGGATATCTAGGCTACTACTATTGATTTCTCATCATTATCACTAAGTTACGATTGAAAACGTGAATTTAATACCCTAAATCGAATAATTTTCCGAAAACTTTCAGTTATGCCTACCATCTCACCCTTCGGGAATTGACTCATCTCTGTGCATTCGTATAAAAACATTTGTGACATGTACGTGATATACTGTAAATATTATATATAGTTGTTAAAAGGGTGAACCAGATCGAGTTTCTGCCGGTTCTTCTCGATGACTGGGTTATTTTACGAACAGGTGATAGTTTTGATATTCATAAGTGCCTTCTTAGGGCCTAAATTGAATAAAGTGATTTCGATTCTGATCTGAAAAAGTTTCACTTTCATCGTGGTTTTATAAACTCACACACAATTTTTCTTGTATGCCATTTTTTATCTATGGTTATCATTGTGAGTATCCGAAAACTCCTTCTCAGGACTTATTTAAAATATGTTTACCTTTCTCTACTTTATCTAAAAAAAATTAGCAATCACGGGACGCCTGGCATATGTGAAACAAATTTGTAACGTAGTAAATAACACTATATATACTATAGGTTTGCGAGCTCAGTGCGGCAAGAGAGATTGTGCAAGTTCACTTCCGTATAGCATCGCATCGCCACGTCTTCCATACACGGCCTGTATCGCCACGCCAACAATCAGGTTTACCCTCGTTTATAGATTGATGTTTCACATCCATTAAATATATATAATCTAAATATATATATAGATTTATATGTAACTTTCCGGAGGAATTACTCTTACGATAGTGAAAACCGCATCCAAAATTATTGCATAGTTTACAAAAACTAAGGAAGAATACAGATACAAAAAGCGAAATTTTTAAAACTTTTATTGGTTCGAGATACCACTTATAGTGTTCAGTGAAATTACCGCAGCTTTTTCTTGACGTAATTTACTATCTAACTTAAGGATCAAGGTTGAGAACCACTGTCTGAAACGAAAGATGATTTGCGCGGTGTCTGATGACGTATATAACTACGTTACAAAATCAGGAAGTCATGATTGCAATGACCTTTGTGTCGCATAGCGATTCTGACTACAATAAGTGCCAAGTTTAAATATCGACCGCTAGACTATTTCGTGAAGAATTCCCTCGTTTTTTAATACTTTTCTACACTCATATAGGAGGCCATTCTAGTTTTACTAACATAAGCATCAAAAGTCTATTTTTTACTTATTTTTGATTATACCAAAAGGGGGCTTGGAATTGTGATTATGTTATTGTGTGGTCCTTGAAGCGACGATGGCTCCAATGGGACCAAATTGAAACCGCCATAAAGGCAATAACGTCATTTAAAATACTAAATAGTTAAATGATCACAAAAATAAACATATAAAATAATAATAAATGAATAAAAAAACACTAATAGTTGTTTACAGATACGTTTTCGACGTACACAATTTAAATAAAAAACAGAAGCAAAAAAAAGGTGGCGACCAAGAGACGGCAGGACAGAAGAAAAAAAAGCGACGCAGCCTTAGCTGATAGCGTTTTTGGATACAGCGTCGATGGACGTAGATTTGAATTCTAGCAACAGGGTAGGAAGGCTTCAGTGAGGGAAAACATCACAATGGAGCCATAGCATTGTGATAAAGCTATTTTTATATCCGCCTGGCTAATTATCTTCCCTCAGGTTGAAAATCTCTTCCAAACACCCGTTGGTGTGTTCCAATAGCTGCACTTGAGAGCTAGTCCTCTCTAGAATTGCTGTTAACATTTATACCGCGTCTTTATTTTACACTAGCCTCTGCCTGCGACTTCGTAGGTAACTACTTTGGGCTAACGCTATCACGTAACGGAAGCTCTCAAGAGGAAAAACTCCCAATTTTGAAACATTCTTTATTGGTGCTCCGCTCCTATTGGTCTTAGCGTGATGACATATAGCTTGTAATAATTCTCGATGAATGAGCTATATAACACTGAATTATGTATTCAAATCGGACCAGTAGTTACTGAGATTACCCCCTACAACGTCACAACGTCATAAACTCACAAACTTTACCTCTTTATAATATTAGTATAGAGTATGAGCCAAGCGTTAAAACTTAAATATACTAGCGGACCCGACAGAATTTGTTACGCCTTTATTCCGGTGAAGCTGTTAAGGCATTGCTAAGCCAATAGAGTAGTCAGTTCGAAAAAAAAAAATATCCCGCCGTAATTCTAAAAAAATCCGTGACAAATGAATATCAAAGCCTTCTACTGCTTGCTTTTTCTACTGGTGAAAACCGGATGAATATCTATTTAGTAGTTTTTGAGTTTATCGCAAACAGACCGACAGACGCGGCACTAAACAAATTATAAGTGACGAAAAAAACAGAATGGAGATTGAGTACCTCATCTTTTGTGACGTCGGGTAGAAATTAGGTTAATATTAGAGGGCCCGGTGGATGTTGTCTCGCCTTGTTAAATTAAGAAAACCTTGACAAATGATATACCTAAAACTTCATGAAGATAAAGTGATTATCTACTGGCGAAAATCGCATGAAAATCCGTTCATTAGTTTCCGAGTTTATCGCGATTAGACGTGGCAGAGGATTGTTTTATAATATGTAGTGATCTGTATAAGCATAAAAGGGAGGGTATAAGGGCTTTGTTTACTTTTGCTCACAGGAGATTTCGGGCAAATCGAACATGATTAAATTCTGTGTATATAACACTTGAAAAACCCCTAACGACTGAACGTATGGCGAAGTGCTTGAAACGGTCGCGTCGCGTCTGATTGTCGAGTCACATGTAGAATAATTATTTGTATTAATATTGTGGGGGGGGGGGGAGAGTCGAGGTTAGACGGAGCTGCTTTTCTTCTCAAGTCAAATTTTTGGTACGTTTAAACTCCAGAATTACTTAGGATTTTTTTGAATTTTTGAATATATTATAGCTATAATATATTTAAAATTCATAATTTGTATATTGAAAATATTAATACGTTTGATTTTCATATCCATAGGCACTACGAGCAATAATTATATTCATTTTCATACAATTTATTATTTAATTAAATATGACGTGATGCACAAGTTTATTACAAAATATCAATGTCACATCGACGTAAGAAAGCAGAATTGTCATAACTTGAAGAATCCAGGTCTACACCAGAGCCAAAAAACTATTTCCAAACTTTAAGTTTAATTATTTCTAGTGCCTAAAACCAGACGAAAAACCAAGGTCGTATCAAAGAAAAATTCAATCGTAGGAAAGCGAGACCCAAACCATTCGAAGCGGTATTTTTACAAGAATATGGTAAAAAGTGACTTAGCCCAAAATGCAAGTTACGACAATTCCGTTTTCCCCCGTCGACATGCACCTGGAAGAGTAGTATAGCCCCCATGACGGAAGCGCTATATGTCTCGACCATGTCAACGTCATCGGTGAGGGTCGGTGACGCTATTTTATCCATTTTTACTTAACCTAAAATTCATACATGTATAATATGATGTAGGCAAGCATATACTATCTCAGACACAAGCGTAGTAGGTTACGAGCATGTCAAGGTCATAGCTGACGAGAACTCATATGTTTTTCGCCAACCAAATATTTTTTGTTTTAAATCGCACAACGCGGCTACAAAAATTTTCACTTCAAAAAAGTGAAATTAAGTTTAGACAGTATTTTGTGAAGAAATACAAAACAGAAACAATAAAAATAATCGAAGTTGTAGCGAGTCGAGAAACTGTTACGAAATAAATTTCGACATTCTACGAACGAAGCCGTAGGTTTATGAAGTTTCAACAAAAATTCTTGCCGGTCAATGTTTTGGCGGTGAGCCGAGTAAGTCGAGACGTCACAAACTATTGAAATGTCTATAACCGCGCCGGAATGACACCGTGGACTTCACGTTTTAGATAACATTTGTACATTAAATTCTCTAGTTTGGTAGGTGGCAGAACCACGCTGAGATTATTATTGGTTTCAGCACGAATGAGTCGGCTCGCTCGAGATACTACCATCCTCTCATAGAAAACCGACGTGGAGTAACAATGCTTGTATTGTTGCGTTTCGTTCGCTCAGGAAGAGCGCCGGAGGCCCATTTCACCTCCTCTCTCCTCCCCTCATCTGTCTCCCTTTCATGTCCCCTCCCCCCCACAAACGCATTGGCGACTCCCCTGGTGTTGCTAGTGTCTACGGACGGCGGTGATCACTTAACATCAGGTGACCCGTATGTTCGTTTGCTTCCCATGATATAAAAAATATAAATAAAGCAATACTACAACTATGTTATCGGATTTTTTTATGCTATTGGTGGCAAACGAACGTGCGGGTCACCTGGTGGTATGTGATCCCCGCCGCCCATAGACACTTGCGACACGAGAAGAATCACAGATGCGTTGCCGGCCCTGTGTTTGTGTTTGTCTGATACAGGATATGTGTACTCTTGTTTCGGTTTGTAAGGATGCACTTTAACAAATATTTTTTTCCAGGTGGATTTGTACCGGGAGATAACTTTCCGGAATTCCGGTCAAACGTACCGGGGCGTTCCGGTAATGGCGAGTAATATGGATACCGTTGGAACCTTCGAGATGGCCAGAGAACTTGCAAAGGTGACGTGTCTTTCTATACTTTACTCGTAAGTATATTATAAAAGAGAATCTCAATGTTTTAGCTGATCAAGCCAAATAATGCAAGAGTCAATTCAGATTGAGTCTAATCTGGGAGGTTTATTTTCAAATCCTTGGTTTGTATGAATGTTTTTTTTTTTTTTAGAAAATCGAAAAAAATGTCTACATAAAAAGTGAGACAGAATGACAGAAGACCTTAAAAATATTGAAAGAATTGTCGTTAAGTTCTTTAGTAGCTATTTTCATTATATGGTCGTACGTATGGTTCATTTTCTTTCTTTAACGCACCCGCGTGGATCAGGGACATGTAGTTAATATCTAAAAAACAATAAACAATATCATTATGACCTTGATTGTCCTGACGGATTAACAAAATTGTAGGGAACCTATCTATATATTGGAACGAAGTTCCTTACGGCAGGCTTGGAGGAGATAGGGATTTTGCTGCGCGACCGAACTGAAAAAAATGTGATAGTAAAACCGAAACGAAAGTGCGTGGAATAAAACCGTTAAACGAGACGTGCGCAGGCGCAACAGTCGTATACACAAGCGAGTAGTGTATAATACCTTTCTCTTTCTCCTTTTTTGTAATTATTTCTATTTCTATGTAATTTTATGTTATCAAACAAAAATAAAGAGACATATTTAGTTATTTTAAATGATAATTTGAATTACGATTACATAAAATTGAGCACAATTTTTTTGCAAATTGTGTCGATTCTACTTTAGCCGAAGGAACTTCGTTCCTACCTGGTGTCCCACGACACCCCATTCTTTTATTTATTGTTATCTACGTATCTGTCGGCAAAATTGCCCGTTCGACCGTTAAAAAGTACTTTTACGCACAAATATTACGCCCTGTCCTCTAATACGAAGCAAGCATATAAAATGGGTTGCGAGATAGGAGCGAGGTGTTACCTGGTCTATAAGTGGTATTCACTGCCACTTACGTGACCGTACCGACCACCCTGCGTAATAAAACACGTCAGCGAAACATCTTTACCGATGCGCTCGAAAAAATAATCGTATCAGTACCCGTCCACCTCTTTAAACGGAGCATGTGCGCGTCCACGCCCTCGTAACCACATATCACGCTGCCGTCGTCTGGCGGTAAATTTCGCTCCCACACATTTGCCGAGGCATCCTTCGGCAGCGGCGCAAGCCTAGCTTTTTTCCCTCGGCGTGGAGCCCTCAAGTACGCTGCTAGCGTGATACAGTGAAACTGAAAATTCTCAACAAGCTACACAACATTACAGAGATATCGTCCCTACATACGTACATTCACCTTTTCTCTTATTAAATTTGTTTAGCTTAGTTGTCACATACGAGATACATGCAGTAGTTCGTTATATATGCATGAAATTTAATTCCTATGTGTGTGAATAATTTAGCTTAGCTTAGTTTCGCGGAGTTGCGTAACTAATAACACAAGCCGAGGTGTACCGTCCACCTTTGATCTGGTCAAATAAAATCGGCTGAGTGCCTTAAGTAAAACTTGAAGTCTGTGTTAACATTGTGGATAACCTCTTTTTTTAAAATTATTATTATTGTTTTCAGCACGGACTTTTTACTTGCATTCACAAGTATTACACAATTGAAGAGTGGAGAAAATTTGCCGATGAACACCCAGAATGCTTGGAACAAATGGGTACGTTAATAAAGCAAGATATTTATTCATTTCTCAATATTAATTGCCTGCAAGGTTTTTGTTCTATATTTTCTATATATCTATACATATAATAAGAATGTAAATGTAACGTGTCTGTATTTTATAGATTTTGTGAATAAAAATTTTGCATGTGTCTAAGAATAAGTAATACAATAAAATTCAATAATTCCTATAAATTGTCTGTCTGTTTGCTTGAATAGGCATCACCGTTAAATTACTGCTTTCATGATAAAACCTCACTAAGAAAATCATAAAGCATATCCGCAAGTAACGTTTATTCTTAGTTTCGTTAAAATCAGTTCACTCTACCAAAAGTTATTGTAATTTAAATAACGACGTGAGAGAGAAAAGTAGATAAGTAAGCGGACTTAATACATTCAAGTGATTCTATTAGTCACTGTTTTTTTACATTATGTTCTATGTGAACGGAGTTGCGGTTAGAGCTAGTAACAAATATATGGTTGTATACTATATATTCGACGGTTAAAACGTATGCATAACACATGCGTGACCTTTCGGCTCAATAATAGAGCTTATTTATTATTTCGTCAAAGGGCTTATAATATATAGGCACAATTACATACAAATAATCCAAACGAAAGTAAGAAACTATATTAGAAAAGAAATAAAAATGTGTGCGAAACGTTCTTTAAAATGTTCTTTACGTTTTTCTTTAACTCCTAATGTGAAATTTTATAGAGGCTTATATTGTTTACATTTGCATATTTTCGACATATAAGGAAAAAGCCTTATGCCACGCTCGTATGCCTCCATTTGTATATTTCTATTTTCTGTGCAAGTAATAAAAATGAAGGAGTCAAAGCAAAAAAAGTGTGTGTGTTTTTTTTATATTGAAGCATGACAAAGTGACTGCACTATGCCTGATGGTAAGCATAGTACAATCCAAAAACAGTGGCGACCACCGAGAGACAGATTATCCATCGTCGATCGCCGCTGTCATGCCGGCCATAATGACGAAAGTCACCCGGTACTGGATATGCACAGGCTGATCCCGAAACGCGACGCGCAAAAGCGAGTGACTATGACGGGCTTTTTCACCATGTACATGGTGGTTGCGACCCAGTCGGGCTGTAAAATCCTACCACCCCGCTATCGCCATTGCCTCGTTCGTTGATCAGCAGGGTGCACCACGTGCAGGTGAGGTTGGCTTGGGTGTCTCAAGTCTTAAGATGTTACTCGACACCCCTTACATCCCGTGTATTTATGTACACGCGTTAGAAGTTATACTTCTTTGGCTTAACATGATAAAAATCTTTTTAAAATTTTTATCTTTCGCCTTATTCTACGTTTGTAGAAAAAACGACACTAACAATAGAAAAAAGTTATTTAATACATTGAAAGTTTTAATACAAAGAAATACAAACAACAAATACAAAGAAACAAAATGTTAACTATAGCTAACTTCAGGGTGTCGGTTTTTCGCGACGGTGTGCGCGCGCATCGTAAAAATTTACTCTCATCATTTTTCACTAACGCGCCAAAAGAACTTAGAAGTTTATTATTATTTTAGGAAAAGTATTAATCTATTAAAAGTTAGACACGAAATGGTAAATTATAAATTACATAAAATAGCTAATGAAATAAAACAATAAGGGATAACAATATTTCTAATGTAATTTTTTGCGCGTTCATTATTGATGTTATACAACCGGCAGCCCAAGATTTTCGTCTGCTCAAATTCCGATACGTGCACGCACACTCTTTTGTATATAATAGAAAGAGAGAGATAACGTTTTTTCCTTACGTAACGATTTTTACCAGAAACCTTAAGAAACTTCGTATCAATAAATATTACTTTTTTTTCAGTTCCTAATGTATATATTTTAATCCTATGAAGTTATATTTACTTTTACAGCGGCTAGCTCGGGTACAGCGGAAGCGGACTTCGAACGGTTAACAGAAATTCTCACCAACATCAAGGACCTAAAGTTTGTATGTCTGGATGTGGCGAATGGATATTCTCAGCACTTCGTCGAGTACGTCAGAAGAGTACGTGCAGCATTCCCAAAACATACAATTATAGTTAGTATTATCATGTTATTCAAATTGATTTTGCATCACAAAAATATACTTTGTACTCACAGAAAAAAACAAATAGACTCTCTGTCGCATAATTACAATAGTTATACGTACACCTTATAATATTGCAGTCGCCGTTCGTTGTATGCAATGGCTAGAATAGAACTCAACTCGGACGAATCGTGACGCTCTTATATACCTTTTCATTGAGGAAGGTGGAAAACTCTGGATGACTCAAGTCATTAATCGAATGATTCAACAAAGTCGACATCACGCTATAACCTATTAAAGTGGAGTAATTACTATGCGTAGTATGCAATGACTAGAATAGAACTCAACTCGGACGAACCGTGATGCTCTTATATAACTTTTCATTGAAAAGGGTGGAAAACTCTAGATGACTGACGTCATTCTTCGAATGATTTAACAAATTTGACATCACGCTATGACCCATTGAAGTGGAGTAATTACTATGTATAGGGAGTGTCAGAAACAAAAAGTACGCCAAGTAGGAAAGCAATAATGTGGGGGGGGGGGGTCGTGTGGTTTAGCATGAGTTGTTCAAAGTCGATAATGGGGATAATCTGACGTGAGTCAAAACGCGGGGCAAAACCAGTGTTAAATAGATCCAACAGTAAATAAAGGCTGCTAATTTTGGTGGCCGCTTAATTTAGTTGTGCTTGTTTTTTCTATGAATTTATGTAATCTTTTTAACAATTCCAGGCAGGTAATGTCGTAACCGGGGAGATGGTTGAAGAACTCATATTATCTGGCGCTGATATAATCAAGGTATCTGTTGTGTTGTTTATAATTCATTTGTGACCCAGTTTTCTTAATTTTGAATTATTTTTGAAATTAGATGTATCTCAAGGTAGTTTATGACAGGCTGGTTAAATATGTAAGCTAAGGTAGCCAAAATAAATTTTATAAAAAAATCCTTCTTTGCAGTAATTTGTATTAGCATTCTGTAGTTATAACGAATTAACAGTTTTCTACGCCTACACACATGCCTCCTATGCAGTCATTATTTTCAACTTTTTATACCCAGATATATAAACTAATATTAATAATTTAAATAATTGAAGGTTATAGAGCCACACTGAAGCTATTACTGGTTTCAGCATGAATGGGTCGGCTCATACAGGGTGGTATCACCCTCTCAAAGAAAACCAACGTAATGTTACAGTGCTTGAATTGTTGCGTTTCGTTCGGTCAGTGAGAGCGCTGGTTACCCATTTCCTCCTTTTCCTCTCCTCTTTCCCCCTTCCCTCTTACCATTACCCGGTAAGTGGCACTGCTCTGCTTCAAGGATTTATTTTTTAATCTCAGGGTAGGACAATACCCGGAAGGCGCGCTAGTCCTTTTATATATTTATAACATGGAAACATATTGAAGCCCTTTAAATATATACATATCGTATTGTAGATAAGTTACAAATGTCTTAAACACGATGATGATTTTATGAAATAGTAGCAAGGTATTATTATAGTACTATATTTCGTAATAAGCACAGTACACTTCAAAAATTGGTGAGTAACGAAAAATCCATAGTCTTATATATTTTTTTTTTCTCGAACTTACTACGCTATTGACCTAGCAAGGTCTTAACAGCTTCACCGGACTACTAAGGCGAGCGCTTAAGGCGCTCAGCCGATTTTATATTGGCAACCAGCTCAAGGGTGCACGGCACACCTCGGCTTGTAACAGCCCGTTGCATGCAAAAATCGCGACCTAACTTAGCTAACCTAGCTAACTATTCATATATGTTTGAGTTGTTGAAACGTATATGTGTACCAAGCACATCCGCCTCAACAACTCCTCCATATATTTTTGTCGGAAAAATTGAGAGTTTTTCAGTTCGATAAGGGAAAAAAATTTAACAAAAATAACCCTTCCACCAAGATGTGTAGCGTGTGGGCGTGCACGTGTGTGGAGGTGATCGTGTAGTGTTGTATCAGTGATGTATGGGTGTGTCACCGTATCGCGCAAGCAACGCACTCAAGGGCTCCCTACCGAGGGATCGAACCTAGGCTTGAGCCGCTGCCGTGGGAGGTCTAATCGGGTCCATAGTCTTATATGATTCTTTACTACTAGATATGCCTTACTTGATCCTGAGAAGTGAAAAAATAAAAATGAGCTACTATAACGGTTTTATTACGTACAAGCCTCTATCATCATCAGCATCAACCTGTAAGAGACCCACAGCAGGGTCATAGGCCTCTTCCCGAAAGTAGTTATGTGCGTAATCACCACGCCAACCCACGACGTATCGGCGATTTCAAACTCTGAGAAATCCACAATTCTATATTTTTCCCACATACAGTAGTACTACAAGATCATTTCTCAGGTTAAGGTTTCCTCATGTTTTCCTTTACCGTCAGCCGATAGTGTTACCAATTTAAATTTGTAAATGTACGCGAATTCCGAAAAATTCGTTGGTACATGCCGGGGTTCGAACCTGCGGACATCGATATAATATTCCACCGGTCAAATCACTAGCACACCACGAACGTAACATCCCACTGAATGATTAGATATGGTGTAAACATTCAGTTTATGTTAGTTAATTGTTGATCCTAAAGAGTAATTCTTTCCAGGTCGGTATAGGTCCTGGATCGGTCTGCACCACACGGATAAAGACCGGTGTGGGTTACCCTCAGTTATCAGCTGTCATAGAATGTGCTGATGCAGCCCATGGTCTCAAAGGACATATAATTTCGGTAGGTTATATTATTTTTTTAACCTTCTACTTCACGAGTTATTTGATTGTACAGTAATATTAACGTCAGATGGGTAAGGAAAACCCACAGTTGGAGATATTCTGTACTCGATTTAGCGTTAACTGTATATCACATATTTGTTTTGTTTTGACCAAGACCGTAATATATTTAAATCCCACTGAGTGTTGGATTTCATGTTGAGATTTTATGTGTCATTTCCATAGAATAAAGTTAATTTTCAAGTTTATATTTAGGACGGTGGATGCACTTGTCCTGGTGACGTGGCAAAAGCCTTTGGTGCTGGAGCTGATTTCGTGATGGCTGGTGGTATGTTCGCCGGCCATGATCAATGCGGTGGTGATGTGGTTACTACGCCTGAAGGAAAGAAGGTGAAACTCTTCTACGGTATGTCATCATCGACCGCGATGTTGAAACACTCTGGAGTGGTTGCAGATTATAGATCATCGGAAGGTAAGTTTGCTCCTTAAAAATTTGAATATAAGTAACCTTACTGCGAAACAACTGGAGTTAGTTAATGATTGACATTCAATCGGGTGGTAGGACACGGTAATTGCGATCAATTATCATGATTAGCATGTGTAACATCCGCCATATTGGCATGTTTCGGAATATCATGTTCCAAGAATAAGTTAGTAAATATCCAACAAGCAGGTTAAAGGCCAGTATGATAAAAAGACCAAAGATGCCGATCTCTTGGTTATTCAAAATTGTTTTTGGATTCTACTGTACTTGTCACCATGGGCAGTACTGTCTCATTACCTTGAAATATAAAACGTAATTATTATCTATTAGTTGTCTGTCCCGGATTTGCACGGACGTGTTAACAATAAAAATAAGACTAAATCTTTTTACAATAACTGTATGTAATGAAACAGAATGACAACTGAACAACTGAATCTTTCCATATTTGTGAAGATCTCCCTACTGTATTTTGTCTCACTCACTTTTTAATATAGAGATCTTTGAATTCAAATTTGGTCTACCTTTTCGTGATACTTATTTAACATAGTATGTACATTCCTTTTTGGTGGATGCACAGAAAATGGGCGTCATTTCCGGACATCACCATCGTTGATGTATGGATTCACCCTAAAAAATAGCCTTTAGACATTAAAACCCGCTTAACATGGTGCTTGAACCCAGAAAATTGGTATTGTGCTTTAGGACTTTATTTTAGAACCTACAAACTGTACCTAAAAAACTGTTACTTTGTATAATATGGCTGATGATTTTGATAATTCCAATTTACAGGTAAAACCGTAGAAGTAGAGTACAGGGGTGATGTTGGAGTAACAGTGAAGGATATCCTTGGTGGCCTTCGATCAGCCTGTACATACGTTGGTGCATCGAAACTCAGGGAACTCCCGCGGAGAGCAACATTCATCAGATGTTGCAGACAAGCCAACGATACATTCTCTTAATTTAAGTTCGTCTGATGCTTTAGGAGTTATGTTCAGTTTATTTTAAGAATTATTGAGACTATTTTTAGTAAATTATGCAGTTAATTTTAATGTTATTTTTTGATATTTTGCTATTGTTGTAAGGTTGTTTTTTTTTATGTTGGTTTACCAAAATGACTGTATACTTTATTATAGGTGGTCTTACAAAGATCTCTGACCAACTTTTCAGGCTTTGTTGGAAATAACTAATACCATAAAACAGGGGTGCTCAAACCGTCGATCGCGATTGCTTTTTGAGTCGATCTTGAGAACAATTTGCCAGTATAAACTTTTCACAAACTTTGTTTTAGTAAGTAGGTGACTAAAAGAAAACGAAATAAATAAACAACTAAAATTAATTTGTTCCACAGTTAGGTCAGAATAATCCCTCATCTCATTCTTTTGTCGTTTTGAGCAAGAGTTACCTAGATAACAATCTTGCATCAATTTGTATCTCGGATCGCTAAAAGTTCAAGTTTGAGCACCCCTATCATAGATGGTAGAGAACACTCTCTAGAAAATGGGTCCATTGCGTAAAGACAGATTATAGCCGAACGTTTAAAGAAGAATAGATTGTTTCGAATATAGAAATAGTTGAATTAATTATACATTTACTTTATCTTTTATAAAATTTGTTGAACATTTATAATTATTTTTTAATACAATAGTTTTCAAAAATGAAAAATATATATATTTTAAGAGGCTACTTACAAATTAAATGTCAATGATTATAGATAGCAAAAAGCTTTAGCTAAATACAAGAAATATAAATTACACGGTGCTTTTGTAAAAGGAAATCGTCACTACTAGTAAATGAAGTGAGTAAAGAATTGAATTTTATGTCCAATCATTTAAACTCCTAGACGCTAACAAATAGTAAAATGAGACAAACAAAATAACGGACGTTTGTATTCCACACAATATTAATAGAATTGTAATCTATATATATAAAATAATATTAATCTTGGAATCGGCTGAATCAATTTTGACGAGGTCATTAGTAGATAGAGCTCTATTCAGGCTCTTATCTAGGCTACATATCATTATGTTTTTCATAATGGTTAATCAGAAGTGATAAATCTTAACAGATGCGCCATAAATCCGTAAAAAGGATGTCGAGGTTAAGAACAAAGTCATAATTAAAAAAAAAAGACAACCCATTTAATTCATTTATATAAAACGCATTGTTTCCAAAATTAAAAGGAACCGTTTCCATGCTAATTGCTGCTAATTCTATTAAAAAACAATATAAAGGTATGTATAGGGATAGCTTAATACATGGACTTTGCCGTCCGATTTAAATACTTTATGTGCAGTTCTCGCCATACTTTTTAACCGCTCTGAATATAGGAAAATACTTATGAATAGGTGTTTTGTTCTATGTATAACATCGAGGCAGTTTAAGGATTAATGAAATTTAATTTTAGAATCCTATAATAACATTTCAACTTTGATATGTATTAAAATCTTGATTATATTCCGCTCAAGCCCGAACTTCCGGCTATGTTCAGGACGGTCAAAAAGATTAACCAGAATACCTGAATTGATTGCGCCGTCTTGTTTCTTAGTGGTTCACTTTCGACCAATCGACGCTGTGTATGACGTGATCGGTTTTAACCAATGAGAGCTTGATGATTGCTTGGTTAAGGGATATCAAGCTGCTCCAGTTTCTATAGTAATCAAATGAAATGTCTATTCTAGTAAACATGTGTCTGTGAAGAAGTACAAATATAAAGATCTGTATTTTATAAGCGCACACAAAGAAAGAACGATGTCTCGAATTAATTGTAATAGTTTAATCACATTCAATTTGCTGGTGCTATATATATGTATTATATCTTCGTCGTGGTGATATAATGTAAAGGCTACAAACGTATATTGATTAGTTTTAAAACCGTTAAATTTCATTAAATAACTGTTAATAATACAACGAGAAACTGAAGCTTTAAAAATAATAATAATGTTTTACAAGTAATAAGTTTGTACAACTTATTTAAAAAAAATAGTTTTCTTCAGTACCACGGCTAAGATATAATATAATATTTTTTTTTTACAAATATTCAATTCACTAGATAGTTAATGTTGTTATTTCAATAAAGCGTGTAGTGTAGTTTCAAATATATGCTTTTAGTAAGACGAGTTTCAATAATTTTGTCTAGATAAGTTTCCTATAATCCTGTTTGTATCCTATATGACTCATTGTCACGTTTCGCCTGAGCCGAGCGTGCAAGCAAGAACGCGAAACGAGCGACAGAGAGGCCCGATCGGGCTAAGCGTTCGGCTTGTGATGTACCTAATTATATACAGCGTGACTGGTTAGTCGCTAGCAATATTTTTACAGGATAAGTATTAGTCGATTCCCTTCTTAAATCAATTTAAAAAATTAGTACTTAATATTTGACCTAATTATCTAGAAAAAAAAAACAAAACTTCCAACTTCCCTTTATTCGACCAAGCGGCATTCCTACGATAAACAGTTACTTAATGATTAACCTTTAAATGCACCCCTTTAATTTTGTTTATTGAACGTAGGCGTGATTTTTTGCGTTCAGAAGTATCGTTCCTATACTTTTAATAGGTTTAGAACAAACTTTAACTAAGGTTATCTTTCTTGTTTATTAATATTTGTTTTGATATTATTATTTTATATGTTAAATATGATACTGTACTATCACTCGATTGAACGGCGTCACCCTTTAAACGGTCACCTTGTAGAATAATTGAAGCAATTCTAAAAAGTATGCAATTTTTCATGAATATTGACATTATTACGTAAAAATTGTGCGTGTTATTTATTTAATAATGTTTGTCCGTAAACTGACTTTCCAGACAACCAATTTGTTAATACTTTAGTAGCTACCTGCCCCGGCTTCTTGCAAAGTTATGGATAAAATAAAATAGAAAACTTTGCTTTTAAGATTTACATGGATAATCTTCTCTTCTTAAATACTCCCAATAACGTAGTAGTTAATTATTTTATTGCTCTAGTGTCATTAATTAAAAATATCAGCATTCAATGTTTCTCATCTCTTTTGACGATACAAAATAGGAATTAATCTAAAAGAAAGTACACTAATAAAAATCTTAAAGTAAATGTTTAATCATCATTGTTATTACACAAAGCAGTCGAACAAATAGCATTACCATTAGATAAACAAAAACATACGTTACAATCAATTCTATACGAATGACCTATAGGACAATTACCAATTTTTTGCATCACAGGAACTATATCAATTGATATTGGATTCTTTCTATCCTCACATATTCTTGTGGTGCACATAACCATCTTTCCATCTATACCGCACGTGCATTTATTACAATCCTTTTCATAAATGTGTAAGGGCTCGCAGTAACCGTGAAGCGATTTTAAGCTAGGAGATCTCGGTTCCCTGTTCGCTTGGTCTCCAGTACATCTGGGGTCCACCTGACAAAATTGATACTTAACTTCATCCCGCAGTTCACAATGGCAGATAAGGCAATCCATTTCATAAACACTACCCTCTGTGCAATTGTTTTTGACGTCATTATCATCAGAGCTAGGACACTTGTTTATTGAACAGCCGAAGATTTTCATACCCCTATTACTGAAACAGTAGCAAGTATTACAGCCGTTCATGTACATTGTGCCAAAGACGCAATCTTTATCGAAGTATGGTTTTTCTACCATTTTGAAACTTTCATTAGGAAGCGCCAGTCGTGTTGCTAGAACTTTTGTGTGCACACCACTAAGACACTTCTTGACAGTACAATAAATTAAACCTGTAGCATCGCAATAACAAAAATTGCAGTCTATATTGAAGACTTTACCAATTTGTCTGTTATTGCAAATACCAATATTAGAAATAGTACTCGTACAATTATCGCATAAAAGTCTATTATTCCTTAAACAAATACACGATTTACAACCTAATTTATATTTTGTGTCTATCGAACAATCAGCATAAATTTCATCTGCAGTTTCTTTTGATTCTAGGTTTGCTTTTAAATATACTTCATTGTTATCACAATCTTTCTTAGTACACATTTCAGGATCAATGCGTCCGTCTGATGGACAGAAACATACGTTGCACCCGAAAAGATGAAGTTTGCCAGGGAAACATTCTTGATTTTCAGGTTGGGTTTCATGTGTAATTTCAACCGAGTGCAAGATTTGGAAGACGTCACGGCAGACTGGATTAGGCCAATAGCCATCTTCTCCACAAACACATAGTAAGCTGCCTCTTTGGTATCGTATTCCTGGTTTGCAAGGGGTTTCAGTAGATCGCCAAGAACCGTGACCTTCCATTCCTACGTTGATACCACCTATTGCATCTGAGAATCGTAAGAATGTTAACAGCTAAGAATTAAAAAATTGAGCCGTCACAGGACGCCTGGCAGATGTAAAACTTCGAAATTGTTTGTATAAGTTATAAATAATTTCTTTTCTCGAATGTTCAAATTCTTTGAATTTTAAAATTACGTTTCTCTTAAAATTAACGCTATCTATTAATAATATTGAGAACTAAGACAAGACAGATCTATTTTACAATCGGGTTATCTCTACTTAGTTCTTCTTAGTAATAACACATATCCTCATTATTATAACATCGCGTCCTCACGTTTTAAACAGTCGCCACGCCAACGAACAGGTTTACCCGCGCCTATAGATGTTTTACATCAATATGTGTAAATTCGTTATAATGTGAAAAATATGGAGTTATACTGCCAGTCTATATTCAAGCCCCATTGATTTGGGTGCAATTGCCAGCTCATTGATTTATTGAAGATTGCAAATAACCCCACCACCATTACCATCAGCCTATGAGAGACCCACTGCAGCGTCATGGGCCTCTTTCCGAAGAAACGTATGGGGATATTCACTATGTAAGTCCACGAGGTATTGGCGATTTCGACCTGTGAGAAGTCCATAATACTATATTTTATTTTGTAGGCTACAACAACATTTTCCAACTTTTAGGTTTCTTCACAACGTTCTTCTTCGCAGTCAGCTAATAGCGTTACCATTTTAAATAAGTAAATGTACGAGAATTCCGAGAAATGTATGTAAATCGAATATTGACATACATAGAAAATAAATACAAAAATATATAAAACCAGCATTGAGAAACTATTACAAAATTTTATATATGCGCAATAATCGTAAGAACTTCTTAATTGTAATCTATATATTAATACGTGAAGCAAAAACTTTGTACCCCTTTTTAAACTAACAGCGTAAATGGGTGAACTTGAAATTTGGGATAAATAAAGTTTATATGGCGGAGAAGTGCAGAAAGCTATTTATTTTATATAAAATGCATTACTTAGATGTACATTAAATTAATTAAAATATGCATTACACACACTATGCTTGAATTTTACACAACATATACACACGCGTAAGTAAAAAAGACATTTTGACAGCCGTCAATAACGAACTTCTAAAAAGGTTGCGAAGGAGGATACTCTGCTCGACTGTATGTGTTTATTACTCTTACGTTCCAATTACCATTTTTCATCCTACATTCAACAATGATATTATAACATACTAGTAATTATATACATTCTAGAAAATTTAGGGCATCTCCCAATAACTCAGACAAATTTGGTATTTAGTAACAGCTAGAAAAATTATGAGATTATACACAAACCGTTGAAGTGTCCAAACATATCGACTTCATGGCATGCTCTCGCCTTACACGTATACTTATGTGTTTTGTCGCATACACACCAGTTACAATCGTTTAAGACCATGGAATGTTTTGTGCAACGCTCACTCCACACCTCTTTTGCTATGGCTGAAATTTTAGAAAACTATTACTGCTTTTTGCTTTCTGCTCTATATTGCATTTTGTGTCTACTATTAGATAATAATGTCTTCATGAACTCTAAAAACCATTAACCTTTTCCATCATTTACTCAGAGCCTAAATATTATTATAATAATATCATTATCTACTGCAATTACTTCTTTTCCGACTATTTTAATATCAATTTAAGTCTGAAAAACACTTTAGATCATTAATATATTCATAAAAAAGTATTCTTTCATTATATTTAGTTTCTATTATTATATATTCCGGTAATTATTTAAAAAACAATTTTTGTGTTAAAGTATATATTAATTAAACGTAAATATTTTGTGCTTCTAATGTTAATTGATCTTAAATAAATAAGTATACGCAGATAAATTAGGTAGTTATAGTGATCTTCAAATTACATAAAGTACAACATTATCTATACTAATATTATAAATAGGTAAAGTTTGTGACGTTGTGATGTTGTAGGGGGCAATCTCAGGAACTACAAGACCGATTTGAATAATTATTTCAGTTTTATATAGCTCATTCATCGAGAATGGTTATAGACTATATATCATCACGCTAAGACCAATAGGACCGGAGCACTGATGAAAAATGTTTCAAAAATCGGGATGTATTTTCCTTTTGAAAACGCGAACAGAGGCTAGTATGTAGATATTTATGAGAATCCGTATTAAAATCAGTTACCGATCTCTTACGTACATTTCAATGACGTTTAATTCTTACCATCTATAAGAAATTGTCTTAAAGTTACATAGACTTTGTTCCTCATATATATAATTTCGTAAACATTGTCGATTTAATGTAATTTTTCTAATTCCGCCTGAAATTGATCGAGCGCTGCACGTCACAATATATTTACACGTCCGTATCCGTAACATTTTCAAATATAGTTGACGCCTTCAAAGTCAAAGCTCTAGTCGATTGTGGAGTGGCAGTAATTAACCAATTGCAGGAAAAAGTAACAAAATAACATCGACTATCATGAACATTTCATGAAAATATTGTCAGAATCGGTTATTCTGTTTCTCTATATACAGTTACTAGAAATTTCTCGTGGCTTCGCCTACGTTTTGTGTACAGTCATCTTTTTCGACGCAGTATTTTATACTTATACTAGTGGTTCCGGCAGACGTTGTCCTGCTTTCATAATATTTTCAATTGTGTCCAATTGTGAATCTAAACCATTATTGGATCCACTGAAAAACGCACACAAAATTTCATCAAAATCGGTCCAGCTGTTTCGGAGTAGTTAAATGACATGACAAACGTACATAAGAAATTCATATATAGAGATATAAAAATAATAGCTGACTGACGGAAATTGGACCAATTTCCATACAAAATTTCATGCCGCTTCTAATACCTTAGAGGTTGACTTTCCAAACAAAAATTTTTTTTTTCGAAATGTCTACGCTATTGACCCAGCAAGGTCTCAACAGCTTCACCGGACCACTAAGGCGAGTGCTCAAGGCACTCAGCCGATTTCATTATGGCAACCAGCTCAAGGGTGCACGGTACACCTCGGCTTGGCTGTTGCCTGTCGCATGCAAAATCGCGACCCATCTCAGCTAACCCAGCTAACTATTCATATGTGTATGAGTTGTTAAAACGTATATGTGTACCAAGCATACACGCCTTAACAACTCCTCCATATATTTATTATTGGAAAATTGAGAGTTTTTCAGTTCGATAAGGGAAAAAAGTAAACCCTTCCACTTTCATATGTAAGCGTGTAGGTGTGCACGTGTGTGGGGGTGATCGTGTAGTGTTGTAGCGGTGATGTATATTTGTGTGTCACCGTATCGCGCAAGCAACGCACTCAAGGGCTCCCTACCGAGGGAACGAACCTAGGCTTGAGCCGCTGCCGTGGGAGGCCTAATCGGGTGTGTCTTTCCAAAAATATTTTCTTAGTGCACTCCTACAATATAAAAGGAACCTGCATGCAAATGTTATCTGTCCTAGCTTCAGTAGTTTGGGCTGTAAATTTAAGAGAGAATATCTTATGAGACACTAAAGTTAAAGTAATTGGGATTTATATTTGAATTAATAAAACTTACGTTTCTTATGAACTAACATCACGACATAAGTCAGGTGAGAGTATATCAAAAACAGTACTTTCCTAGTCATATCGAGAAGAAATTAAAGAGGTAGTAAAATGTATACTGCTTTTAATTAAAATTAAAATCAGCTACAAACGTACATCTGTTGCTTAGTTCACCTTTCTAATTATTTTTAATTTTACGATTGGCGCGATAAAGAAGACTAATGTTTTTTTTACTTAATTTTTGGCAATCAATCTTTCAGATTAGTACTGCCATTGTCACGTAGTCAATAATATTACAAGCGTCGTACGATCATTCCAATATTAAGCGTCGTGTGAATCAATATTCTTACAAGATGGTGGATCCCTTGTCAGAACCTTCCAGGGAGTTTTTGTGGCATCTCATAATTTCATGCTCCGTGATATTATTTTCCATTCACTTCACTTATGTAAAATAAACTAATTATATTACGTAAAACACCAGCAAATTTACAAAATATAGAGTCAAAAAACACTAGATTATGAATAATATATGAAATCCACTACACGACAGACTAACATCCCGCCAAAAAAAAAAACCAAAAACTAAGGTTATCTTAAATTATTTTGCAGAAATTTAAAAGAAAATTGTTTTGTAAACATGCTACAATATTTCAAATCATGAAGATGTTATTTATGAGATAAATTTAAAGGTGTTATATATGTGACAGATCCATTCCATCTTGCTAACAGTCACTGTGTAACTGAAAATTTTAATCTAGAACAAATACTTCAAACAAGACAAAGTGTAATTAAGTACCTAGACGACTGAGCTTAGTTCGGTATTTAAAAAAATAGTTTTAAATTAAAGTAAACTGTTCGATACGCCTCACAAAATAGCATTTTTCATAAAAAAAAAATGTGTATTAAAAAAAGAAAGGTTTGTAGGTGGTAGAGCCCCGCTGAAGTTATTTTTGGTTTCAGCATGAATGGGTCGGCTCCTTCGGGGTAGTACCACCCCTCTCACAGATAACCGACGTGAAATAACAGTGCTTGCATTGTTGTGTTTCGTTCGGTCAGTGAGAGAGCCGGAGGCCCACGTCCCTTCCTCTTTCCTTCTTTCCCTTCCTTCCCCTCCCCCTTCTCTCACATACAGGCTGGCAACGCACTTGCGACGTCCCTGATGTCGCTAGTGTCTATGGACGTTGGTGATCACTTAACATCACGTGACCCACCAGTTCGTTTGCCTCCTTTCATATAAAAGTAGCTATGAATGATAAGATAATTAAACACTTCGTCATTATTATTGGCATTTATTTTCTGTACATAGTTCCTTTCCATTTTTAAGGCAATAGCACATGTTACATTTGATTATTTTCACACTATCCGGTACACATCTCGTATCATTTTTCAAAGACACCATCGACTTTCTTAACACGTTTTTCATCACTTTTTTCAGCTTGTCTGGAGCATTAAATTTTACAGAATCGTCAAGTTCCCGTACTAAATTTTTAAAGGATTCTAATTTTGTTTTTTCTTTCTGCCTTAACAATTTACCTATTTGATTATCAAATTTATCATTCCAATCATCATCAACGTCGCTTTCAAATCTGTTTTCATTATTATAGTCCACGTATTCTTGATATAAGATACCTTTGACAGCACCTGCTTTATTATTATTTATCGTATTCTCTGGTTTCTGCTCATTCGATTCAGTATACTCTTCTTCTTGATTTTTAATATTAGGTTTTTGAGTTTTTCGATTTGTTTGTTCGAATGATTGAATATTGCTACTTAATTTCTCATCTCGTGAAAAGCTTTTATATTTTTCTATGAGTTCTCTTGCTTCCTTCATAAGATCTCCTTTACAGATGCTTAAACTATGATTATCCATGCTCAAGTTTTGCATATAAGAGTTGTCATTGTTGCAAACCAGTTTATTTTCGTTGACACAGTAACAAAATTTGCAAGGAGCTGGTGAATACCAGTAGTTTGGTTTGCAAGTCCTGTTAATATTCCGAACATTCAATTTGAGTTTGGTTTCACAGACATTACGCGTACATCGATTTCTGTCAATAACTCCCCTATTATTACATCTGCATACGTTGCAGCCAATATTAATATATGAATTTGGTTCACAAGTCTTTTTTATTGTCTTGCTTTTCAACGTTCCAAATAATTCACTGCATCGTATGTGGGGCCAATTACCTCTACTGTTGCAAATGCAAGTTGTTGCGTTTAGATTGTATACCTTATTTGGATTGCATTTGGATGTTTTTATGCTTGTAATATTGTCTGAAAAAAAATTATTTATAGTTAATAGACAAGCAACATAATTTCGAAAGCGTCTGTATCATACTGTGTCGAAATTTTTTGTCGGGTTTTGGTCACTGCAAATGTTTACTTATTAAAGTGAGTTTATTAGTCCAGAGCTAGTTGTCGAGTTTGTTTTTAAAAGCATGTATAGAATAAGCAGATATTATTTCGTCAGGAAATTGGTTCCAGGTTAGTATCACTCTATTACTGAGGGAATTGTGGGCAATCGTTGTGTGTTAAAGTGTTTGACTTATTCTAGTTTGAATTCCCTCTTTGAGATCTTGTTGTGTTTCTTAAACTATACATAATCGAAATATGAATACGGATTATAAAATATAAATAGTAAAGTTCAAACTTATTTATATGGGTAATGCTATTTTGTATCTACAAATAAATTCACAAATATATGTTTAATTGGTAACATAAATAAACAAAAACACTTACTCTTAGCAATATTCTCGGGGCAGTTTTGTAGTGCACAATCATAAATATGGTTTGAAGTACAAATACATTTAATACATCTGTTTTCGATTGTAGTACCAACATCACAGAATTCTGTAGGTTGTAAATAATCTGAAAAATCGATTTTTAATAGTATATGTCCCCATTCGCTTTTAGTAAATTATTATATTGCAATGGAAAGATTGTATTATTAGGTTTTTAAGTTTATTTATATTTTAGTAGCTCGGCAAAGTGACTGCACTAAGCCTGATGGTAAGCACAGTGCAATCCAAAAACAATGGCGATTGCCGAGCGATACGTAATCCTTCGTCAGTCGCCGCTGTTATGCCGGCCTGCGTAAATGCCTCTTCAAGTTACGTTTGAAAGACCCCATATTATAGGAAGGAGGGAACACACTAGCCGGAAGATTGTTCCACAGCTTCACGGTACGGCGAAGATAGGATTTGTGTTTGTGTTATTTTAAATTATCCCGTTAAATCGCGATGAATTAAAAAGATATTTTTTTTTTACCTGGTAAACTATTTATTTCTTTAAAATAATTAAAAAGAAATAATAATAATACTGTTGGTAACATTTCTACAATTGGTTGGTAGAAACACGAAGTGATATTGGCTTTTTAATTTGAATCAGTCGTTTTGTAATCGTAATCTCTTCATTCGACAGTAATTATAAAGTTTATTATAGTATTAAGCCGATTCATAGCTTTATTATGATTAACAAATGGTTATTCAATTTACCCAGATGTGTTCTACTTAGGTAATTACATTTTTTTTTTATTTAAATTGATCCACTCTTATAGCCTCTAGATATTAAAATTCGCTTGACATGATGCTTGAACTCACTATCCTGCGAATTGGTAATGTGCTTTGAAACTTTCTTATAAGACCTAACACTACCTAACCTAAAAAGTGTTCATGGTCATGGAGAGGCTGAAACATGGAATGACCAATTTGTTGCTGTTTCTACTATTTCATTTATATTGGTCTTTTACTAAATCTAGCTTACCCAAGTTTTTGCTGACATGCATTAAATTATCAACAATATACTGGGAGGATAGACTTAAGATACCGAATCTCTGAAACTATGTCTAACGATTCGCGAGGCCCCATAATTTAAATTGTCTAAGCTGCCTGTTTTTGTAGTAGGAATTAGTCGGAATCCACTTCGATGATATAAAATTTGTAGGTGAAACAGGAGGCCATGTAACTTTTTCAGGTGGCTTATATATATATAGATTACACCACAAACGAATTCACAAGCAGGCTATGGCTGTCGAAAAAACTAATATTGCTAGTGATTTTAACATTTGGCACAAGAGACTAGGGCCGTGTTTCATTAGAACACTTATTTAAATGTTATTTGCTATTGGTGTTATCTATAACTACTTAGAACAAAAGACCATATTTTACATACGTCGAACGGAGACAGAATAGAAAATCCTTCAAAGCTATTAAGTACAAGAATGCCACAAAGGTACTCGAACTGATACATTTGGATCTATGTGGACCTTTTGATACTACCCGATTAGGCCTCCCACGGCAGCGGCTCAAACCTAGGTTCGATCCCACGGTAGGGAGCCCTTGAGTGCGTTGCTTGCGCGATACGGTGACACACAAATATACATCACCGCTACAACACTAAACGATCACCCCCACACACGTGCACGCCTACACGCTTACACATGAAAGTGGAAGGGTTTACTTTTTTTCCCTTATCGAACTGAAAAACTCTCAATTTTCCGATAATAAATATATGGAAGAGTTGTTGAGGCGTGTATGCTTGGTACACATATACGGTTCAACAACTCATACATATATGAATAGTTAGTTAGGCTAGCTAAGATAGGTCGCGATTTTGCATGCAACAGGCAACAGCCAAGCCGAGGTGTGCCGCGCACCCTTGAGCTGGTTGCCATAATAAAATCGGCTGAGTGCCTTAAGCGCTCGCCTTAGTAGTCCGGTGAAGCTGTTAAGACCTTGATGGGTCAATAGCGTAGTCATTTCGAGAAAAAAAAAAAACCTTTTGATACTACTTTAGAAGGTAATAAGAATATGTTTATCCTTGTAGATGATTTTTCTAGAATGGTTTTCGTTTATTTTATTAACAGTAAAGTCGAAGTAATAAACAAGTTTAAGATTTTTCAAGCTGAAGTTGAGGGATTTCAAGCAAAATTAAATATCTTAGAATCAACATTCAGTTGCTGTCCGCCAGAACAAAATATCATAAGACATTATGCTATAGAAGTAAGTCCGAATTGATAATATGCATATTATCCAGGCCACCCTAAATTTATGCAGTTATAATCCCTCCTAGAAATAAAGGAATAAACAATACACGCTCTCTCAACTAATGATTTTATTTTCAGATCGTAGAAAAGTTGGTACTGCGTCGGTGCATCTCGTATGGTCATTTTTAAAGCAATGCTCTTCTATCAGTACACCATCTTCACAGTCACAGACAAAGCAGTCATCTACCATCTTATCAAGCTTATCACATCTATATTTCGTGTGGATGTGTGTTATCGTGACTACTGTCGGTTGGCGTCGAGTCTTTTTCAATGGCGTGGGTGAGGAAACATTAACTGAAAAAAGTCTTAAAATTTTTTTTTAAGTAATAGCTTGATGCAACGCGCAATAGTTAAACTATGAAAATAAAATGAACTTTAAAAAAGTCTGTCCTTGATCATAAATATTTATCTACTGCCAAAAACCCACCAATATCTCAATCACAGTATGTAAAATATTCGATTTTGACGAGTTCCTTAGTATATCTTTGAAGTCTAAGTTCCAGTGCTAATAAAATTAAAATAGGACTCTATTGAATCTATCCCTTTTAAAATAAAAGAACAATTTTATAAATCGGTGTATAAATGAAAAAATTCTGAAGTAACAAGCATAAAATATACAATGAAATTGAAAAGCTCCTCCTTTTTAGTCGATTTAAAAGTCGAGTCTTTGTAGCAATTGCTGAAAAAATCCAATAGTATACAGACAAACCTGATATGCCCATAACGTGCCTGACTAGCTCAGATCCTCAAATTAACAATTTGTCGCTAAGCATTTGTTGGTGTATTCCGGTATCGTTCTAGGCTTAACCTGCTTAGCGCTTTAGAACTACGTCATTATTTAACATCAAAATCAAAATATCCTTTATTCAATGTAGGACCTGAGAAGGCACTTATGAAAGTCACAGCTACCACCGGTTCGGAAAACAACCCAGTCATCGAGAAGAGCCGGCAAGAAACTCGATCTGTTTAATCTTTTCATGTTACAAAGTATAATTTAGTACAAAGTTTTTAGTGGTAAATTTTACAAAGTATAATTTAGTACAAAGTTTTTAGTGGATGCACAGAGAGGAGCGTCATTTCCAGACGTCACAATCGTTCACATACTAGTCCACCCTATAATAGCCTTTCGATATTAAAACCCGCTTGACATGTCTCTTGAACTCACTATCCGTCAAATCGGTAACCTGTTTAGTTATTTTGTTATAAAACCTAACACTATTACCTGAAAAACTGTTATTGGATTTCGTGAGCCTGAGCAATGAATGACCAACTTGTTGCAGTTTCTAGTGTTTAAATTATGTTGGTCTTTTACTTGATCCAGCATATTTAAGTTTTTGCGGACATACATTAAATTATCAAAAATATACTGGGAGGTCATAGTTAAGATCCCGAATTCCTGAAACTTAGTCTTTAACATAAGGTATATTTATAAAAAAGTTGGACATAAACGTTTACTATTCTGCTTTGAAAAGTGAGAGAATGAAATTGAATAATTTAAATAGCATATTGCATTTTGTTACCAGTTATCATTTCCGGATCTCTCCGTCTTCCCATTGGAAGATAGTTGAAGTTTGGATACGCCTGTTCACAATAAAACCCCTTTGGCAGCGGGCGACAGAAGTGGTTGATGTTGCCCATGTATGGGCAGATGCACTGTCTGCACCTATTTAATATAATTTAGATTTATGATTCGAAATTAAATGAAACTAATTTATATCAGTAATTGGAGTTTTGCACTGTGATGGTAGTACAGGAACAATATCCGATTGAGTTGCAACACACTGTTTATACACTTTTAGGTTATTGTTCGAGACCAAATAGCTTTTGTAGGTGGTAGAGCCAAGATGAAGCTATAACTGGTTTCAGCATGAATGGGTCGGCCCGCTCGGCGTAGTACCACCCTCTGACAGAAAACTGACGTGAAGTAACAGCTCTTGCATTGTTGCGTTTCGTTCGGTCAGTGAGAGCGCCGGAGGTCTACCTACCCACCCCTTCCTGTTTCTCCTTTCCTTCCTCTCCCCCTGGTGTTACAAGTGTCTATGGACGGTGGTGATCATTTAACATCAGGTGACCATTTGCCATCAATGACATAAAAAAAGAAAAAAACTTTTAGTCGAACAAAGTTTTCTAGTTAATTGAAAAGATGACGCATTGGTAAAGTTGCATCTACTATACTATCTACTATAAAAGGTGCGGCGTTTTAGCTATTTATCATACTTTTTACCTGTTTGGTTAGACCGCCTTAACGATCTAAGCTGATTTTTTTTAGAATGATATGAATATTAAAAGGTCTGTTTACGGTACTAGCTACCTTATAATATACATAGATCCGGGAGTACACTCTTTTCTTTCTGAACTGTCTGTCAAATTGTACGTCATACAGCTTTTCCCTTCTCTGCGCGAAGCTAAAGGCGACCTTTTCTCAACTGTACCATTTGTATCGGGCATTTCGTACTGAAAAATATGAACGACAGTTTTTTTGGCAACGTGTTCACACAACACCGAATGAGGTTCCTGGAAAGTATTCTCAAGATGAAGAATTGCCACCAAATTAATTTGTTTTGCATTCTTATCCATGGATTTATGATTGAGACGCCTTTGACAACTGATAAAATAAAGGATCAACCATAACATTGTCGATAACAAAGGACGATGATATAGAAAATTCAAATTTAATAACCTTTTTTTTACATGTTCTATTGAGCAATACTTGTAAAATTAGGCAATAAGCGGATTCTGCCTCTTTGAAAATTCGTAAACCTAAGTGGAAGTATTATATTTCTCTTGAAGTTAGTATTGTATTAGAAAAACAAAGTATTGATCCCGGAGATGAAGTTTTTACCAAATTGCTTTGTGTAAGTTTTACAAGGCTTAAAAACCTACCATTATATTTTGTTTTAAAGGATTGCTATCTACCGTGTTTGCTATAAGTTAAATACATTTCGCGGGGCAATCTAGTCATTACTGCTTAATTCTTATAATCTTTTACAATGTTAAATAACTTCTGTTAACTCTGGTCTTAACAGCTATGTATACCTTTAATGTCAGTTAACCATTGCGCACCTATGGAGCTACTATGAAAAGTCCTTTATAAGTCTCGGCAAAATTGATTCAATCGTTTCGGAGTTAAGACGGGATTAACAAGGGACTCATCATTTTTGTTTGTTTTTATAAGTGTCTTTTAAAATTACTAAGGCTCATTTTTTTTATATCAAAGGAGGCAAACGAACTGGTGGATCACGTGATGTTAAGTGATCATCACCGTCCATAGACACTAGTGACATCAGGGACGTCGCAAGTGCGTTGCCAGTCTGTATATGGGAGAAGGGGGAGGGGAAGGAAAGGAAAAGAAGGATAGAGGTAAGGGACGTGGGCCTCCGGCTCTCTAACTGACCGAACGAAATACAACAATGCAAGCACTGTTATTTCACGTCGGTTATCTGTGAGAGGCGTGGTACTACCCCGGAGGAGCCGACCCATTCATGCTGAAACTAAAAATAGCTTCAGCGGGGCTCTACCACTTACAGACCTTCGTATGATTAATAATTATTTGCAACAATACTCTAATAACTGTATTTTACTCACGTTGTCATTGTTATCTGGTATCGTATGCCCTTCGTTGCACAGCATTGGGGTACACGACGCATACTCCCTCAAACCCATGTCAGGGCAAACGCAAACCTTGCAACCAACCACAAACTCCTCACCAGGAAAGCATAAATCTAAATTCCTTGCAGTTTCGTCCACTTCTTTGTTATCAAGTAAATTTTGCGATATTTTAAATATTGTCTGCCAGGGAGTATCAGCATCTATACATGTATGACTTGTGCAAACTTTATCCAACTTGTCTCCATTCGGCGGGCATATACAAATGTTACAGTTGTCAGTGAAAAGGTCTCCTGGTGTACAAGTGGCTGATCGTAAAAAACTCTTCTCGCAATGATTTTTCGAGCACTTGACTATGTTTTTTAAACCATCCTTCGGACAGTAGCAAATATTACAGTCAACTAAATAGTAAGATAACGGATCGCATGTTAATTTATCGTGACGAATCGGCCATCGGAATTCAGCACAGTCATTTTTTGTGCAAGCACGTTCGTTCAATAATCCTGAATTTGGACATATGCAATAATTACAATCCACTTTCGACATCGTCCCAGGAATGCATGTTTGAACAGATTTCCAAGGTTTGTCTGTAGCGCGATTCGCTTTCTGACTTTCTACGATAATCTTTTTAGCATTACAATCATCGTAAGTGCACCATTTAGGATCAAATTTGCCATTTTTCATACAATAACAGGTGTTGCAATCAAAATCGACAAAAGTTCCGGCTTCACAAGTGACGTTAAAATCAATGTTCGCAACATAATAATTATTATGAGCTTCTGATGCCGAAATTCCTTTATTAGAAGCACATATTTTAAAATTTGTGCTCCCATTATCTGGACACAAACAATAATGCTCATGGTCAATATACAAGGAGCCTGGAGTGCAAAGACCATCCATAGTAGATCGCTTTATTGCGTTCCAGTTTATCAAATCATTTTTAATTCTACTATCTGCCAAAACATTCTCCACGAGACTAAGCTTGCTTTTTGTACTACAGGTTCTCGTGCAATATTTTTGATTAGTCAATCCGTTCCGTGGACAAAAACATTCCATACAGATAGGCAACAATTCCCCAGCACTGCAAGTTGACTTTGCAAAATTATATACATAATTAGGAATTCTAAGACATTCGCTTTCGAAGCAATCATTTACATTGATATTACCTTCTATACCGCAATTACAATAAAAACAGACAGGTTTTGTGACTGTATGTGATTCACATTTGATAATACGATTCTCTAGATGATGAAGCGAATTAAATGTAATTTGTTGTTTACATATATTTTTAGAGCATAACATTTCACTTTCAACTCCGTCCTCGGGACACCAGCAGATATTACATTCTTTTCTGTAGAAAGACTTTGGAATACATCTACTGCTCTCGACTTTACGCTGTTTTGGACATGTCTCAAGGCATTTGCTAACTACAAAGTAACCCTCATCGGAGCAAAGGCATTGAAGACAAGGGAACAAATATATAACTTGCGGTATACATACCTTCTTCAGACTTGATGTCGTTAAAGTTATAGAAGTTTCTTTAAAGAAGCAAGAATTATCAACAACACAAGTCGCTTCTGAAGTTTTACCTGAAGCTGGGCAATTACAGAGGGTACAGTTAATGTAGTAAAATCTAAAAGGAGTACACCAAAGGCCAGCAGCTTCGAGGTAGTTTAACTGTAATGTAGGTTTTCGTGTAAACAAGTGTTCATTACAAGGAATGTTTGTACATAATAAATGTCCGTTGTTTTCACAGATGCACTGGCTGCAATTGCTGAAAATTACCTGACCGGGTTTACACGGATCTTGACGTTCAGTAAGAAGGCAGTTTGATTCAGACCAACGACCGTCGCTGTCACAGAAACAGATCTGTCCATTCCACTGGAATTGACTATTCGGGATGCACACACCTAGATTTAAAATTATCTTTAGCATATTTTATTTAAAATCGTATGGTTTTAATTAGCTATGGTATCATCTATTTCTGATAAAAATCGTAGTATTATTTTAAATTATTGTAATTAAATGGTAAAAATTGTCTGGTATTCCCTTAATGTATTATTTTCCTGTACATTTTCATGTATATTACCAGCAAGTGTTGTATTTAGTGGTTTGATTGATGGAATGTTAATTATATGTCCTCATGTTCGAACATGTAACCGATATATCACCAAGGAGTTTTTCTTAATTCGTGTACATTTAAATTGCTATCACTAACGGTTAACGACGAAGGAAGATGACATCGTATGTATTGTATATGGGAAAATATAGAACGGTGGATTTCTCAGAGCTTAACATCACCAACAACTCGCGGGCTGATGTGATGATTGTACTAATTACCTTCCTCTTCGAGAAGAAGACTGCTTCCTACTGTGGCTTTCTTACTATCTGTTGTGTAAAAGCGTTGTATCTCTATACTGAGAGAAATACAACAAAATTTGCATAATTTCATAAGGTTCGGTAAAGCAAAAAGTGTATATCGATATAACGTAGTTTTAAATACTAAGCGCCTGTCCAGATGAGGCGATTTCAAAAACATATTGCATCCAAACACCACGTTTTACGTGTGTTTCTACTCTAGGAAACGTTGTATACGCTGGGGTACGTCTTACAGATAGACGGCTGACGACTGTGTCGATTCGCCATGAACTCCCGCGTATTACTGGATGCAGCAATGGAACCCGAGTATCTCGAAACGTACGGAGCTCGCACGTATAACACGCCAGTAGAGAGTCTCGCTCACTGCACGCGTTTTACACGCGAATGCGGAGACACACGGCACTATCTGGTCGGGATATATGTAACTCAAGTATCACGGAACCGCGCGGGTCGACTCATGCGCAAAACGCCTCAAGTGAACCGGCCTTTAGTCAGTGACAAAAGTAACTTTTCTCCGACGGTAAACCCAGAAACTAAATCAAACGATAATATTTATATCGCTGTGAGAAAAAAGTATATCTCTCTTTCCCTGACCACTGGACATTTTTTTTTTTTTTTTTATTGTAGCTCGGCAAAGTGACTGTACAATGTCTGATGGTAAGCAAAAAAGTAAAGTAGTTGCCTCATGTAAGACCTAACATTACCTAAGATATACTTTAATAATATTTTTTCTATCGGTTTTGGATTTATTTATTTTTTAAGTCATAGGAAGCTAACGAACAGATGGGTCACCTGATCTTAAGTGATCACCGCAGTCCATAGACACTTTCAACTCCAGGGGAGTCGTAAGTACGTTGCCAGCTTGTGTTTGGAGGAAGGGAAGGGGAGGAGGAGGGAGTGGTGTGGACCTCCGACGCTTTTACTAACCGAACGAAAAACAACAATGTAAGCACTGTTACTTCACGTCGATTTTCTGTGAGACGGTGGTACTACCCTGGACGAGCTGACCCATTTATGCTAAAACCAGTAACAGCTTCAGCGTGGCTCTACTATCTAATGTCATGGGTAATTTAATAAACTAGACGCGTGAAATTGTATTTAAAGTGTATATATTAAACTTAGGACTAAAAAGCGACCTAATGTTACTAAACTTACGAAAAATGCTACATCTGTACGGAATTCGTGTTACCAAAATTAGTAAAGTCACAATTATTAACATAATAATAACTATACTTCTATTAAATATTCTCTGTATTCGTATAAATATTTAACTTTTGTTTTTGCAATTACACGGTTAGTTACTTTTGAAGTTGTAAACTATAAATGTGCAACTGATTTGATTTGAAAATCATGAAGTAATACCGCTGACCGACCAACGTAGCTGCGAATATTTGCAAATGCGCTCTCTCTCTCTCGATGAAAGAAAAATCGTGATAAAAATATAGAATAGTGGTATGGGTTATTTCTAAGATTACTAAGCACACAATGGATATGTTACAGCTGCTCGTAAGAGTTAGCCCAGTCTAGGTTTAATATGTTAACCATCATAGACCAGTTTATCATACCGCTAAGAACTATTAAAGCATACAAACGTTGCTATTGGTCTTTATAATAATTGTTATATGCCTGTTTTTAATATCATCAGACTATATTTTAAATTAGCCTCTGCCCGCGTCTTCCTTCGCGTGGAAGTTACTTTAGGCTAACGCTAACATGCACCGGAAGCTCTCAAGGAAAAATGTCCTGATTTTAAAACATTCTTCATTGGTGCTCCGCTCCTATTCGTCTTAGCGTGATGATATCCTATTATCATCCTCGATAAATGACCTATATAACACTGAAAGAATTGTTCAAATCGGATCAGTAGTTTCTGATCAAACAACCCCACATACTCACAAATTTTACTTCTTTATAATATTAGTATAGATTTTACATTCACGAAGAAATGGAAAACCTATTGAAACAGAAACAATAAAACAATCTATTAATTATAGATTTTATTGGATATCATCAAAATGGACAAATAATATTCACAAGGACTATTTTCCGAAATGCCACACTTAACATTTATTTTTATAATAATCCTTGTCGTAACAAAAGAGTCGTCTGTTTCTCCAACGCCTGTGCTTGCAAATAATTAAGACAAGTCTTCAATGTGCATCTCAAGTTCATATCCATCTGGCAATAACAGTTGTTGCAGTCGTATCTGGAATATGAAGACTAGGGATGAGCGATATTAGAAAAACAACGATGTTGACATCGATTCAATAGTATCGATGTACGATAAACATCGATGTCTGAACAGATCGATGTCTTTGCCAGTAAAAAAATTGTCTGTAAAAACAGAGGTCAGCGACGAAAAGAAAGGTCATCCCAAACAATATTGGTCCATTTGCGTCAAATTGGCAATGTAAAAAAGCTTGACAATTGGGTGCCCCACGAACTTAATGATCGCCAGCGCGAAGTACGCGTCGAGACGTACTTTGCACTGCTCAACAGACATACAAATGAAGGAATTTTGAACCGCATTGTTGTTACCTGCGATGAAGAATGGATTCTGTTTAATAACCGCAAGCGCTAAGCAAGTTGGTAGGATCGTGGTTCAGCACCTAAACAATGCCTTAAACGAAAACTTATCCCTAAAAAAGTGATGGTCACTGTTTATATGTATTATATGTATATCTATTATATGTATGGTAGTCTAGCGCCGGTGTGATTCATCACTACTTCTTACCAAATAGGGTGAGCATTACTGCAGATGTGTACTGTAAAGAACTGAACACAATGATGGAAAAGCTGGCACATTTCCAACCAGCATTAGTCAATCGCTCGTCTCCGTTGCTCCTGCACGACAACGCGCGACCTCATACTACACAGCAGACGGTCTCCAAGTTGCAAGAAGTGGGGTTATAAGTTCTCCGTCATCCGTCTTACTCACCAGACCTTGCGCCTACAGACTACTACTTTTCCAGAATTTGGGTAACTCTTTGGCGCGAAAAAAATTCAATACCCGAGAGGCAGTACAAAATGCCTTTGAAGAATTTATTGCCTCCCGTCTAGCTGATTTCTTTAAGAAGGACATCAATAAACTGCCACTGCGTTGGCAAAGATGCATTGATTGCATGCGTGATTACATCGATTAATACAAATAAGAAATGCATGAAAAAAAATCGTTTAAATTTTTTCATACACAACGGCAATTTCATAGGTAAAGACCTAATATAAGTGTAGCAAAGATACCTGTACACGGCTTTAGGGATGCATTTGTCTTTATGAATATCTATAGTTAATTTCGGTTTTCCGTCCTTCCAAATGGGATTCAGCTTTTCATCATCACTGATGCAGTTATGTATTTCATTGCAGTGTGTTGTCGAGTTTTTACATTCGCATCTGATGCATTCGTGATGATCGCTTATCGATTCATCCGTAGAACATTGTCTGCCTGAAATAAAACCCCGTAACTGAATATAGGATAAGCTATGGAATAATCTTCCGGTTAGTTGTACTAGTATACTTGGATATGGGTACCATCAAGTGTAATGTGCATAGACATTTATGTAGGCCGGTATGATAAGAATGATTGGCGAAGAATACTCACGATTACCGATCGATTGTACACAATTTCTAGATTATTTTTGGATAGCATTTTACTTACCTAATGGTAAGTACCTATGGTACTGTTACTTTCGCATTACAATAACAAAAAGGAATTAAGTATATAGTCTGCAGTTCTATTATACATCTTACCTGAAGTATCTCCAGCGATGATTCTATGCGTTTCATCGTAACTGAGGCAGGCGAACTCATCGCAGACCAAATTTTGATTGGACAAGCAAATGCAAGCATTACAATCTACGCGATACGCTCTACCAGGGTGGCAGGATACTTGCCTACTGGATAAGGTCGGCAGCTTCTCAACTTCTGTCGGTTTAATTCGGGGATGTATGTCGTCCAAAAACGTTTTCAGTGATCCTACTGGAATATACGTATATTGTTTTTATTTTTGTTATTTATTTTAATAAGGTACCTATGGTTTCAGTAGTTTAGTAGGCAATAATAAATAATTGTGTAAATTCAAATACTCTAAAAGCTGTAGAACTCTAGTTTTTAAAAGAAAATGCTTTAACAAAATGGTATTTTAGTGGTAGGGTATCTTTTGCTTATTTGACTGACTTTTTTACAATCCATTAGTAGTGTTTATCGCTGTCATAGTAGTCTGAAAGTTTATCAGCATCTAGATATATACTGGCGTGGGATATGGCATGATGAGAGTCGCCAAATTAATGGATTCCCAATTTTTCCATGGTTGCTATTTTCTTTGGATAGTACTTGCTTACGCCAGCACTTTCATTATGAAGTATTATTACAGATAAAATATATAGTATTTATTTAAGTAAACCTTATAAGTCTCACTAAAATAAATTACTTTCTTTATTGAGTATACAAAGTTAGTAAAAATGCGAGGTACTTCCACGCTAATTAAACAAAATAAGTCGTTGTGGTCGATTAGTTTAGCCAGCGGAATGTCTATTCAATATCCTCAGGCTTAAATGCCAGTATATACTAAAGAACGTTTCAGAATTCATGTAATTTAAATTGGCAACACTATCGAGTGACGATGAACGAATACATCGAGAGGAAATCTGAACCTGAGAAATGTTCTTGTAGTATCTACGTATGTATGTTTCTCGGAATTTGAAGACGCTAGTACTTCGTGTGCAGATCTGATGATTATATACCTTTCTTCAGGAAGAGGTTTTTAGCCCTCACCAGATTAGGCCCCCTGCGGCAGCCTCAAGCCTAGGCCCGTTCCCTCGGCGTAGAGCCCTTGAGTGCGCTGCTCGCGCTATACAGTGACACAAAATCTTACATCATTGCAACAACATTACACATATCTCCTCTACACACGTGCACGCATACACGCTTACACATGAAAGTGGAAGGGTTTTGTTTCTTCTCCTTATCGAATTGAAATAGTTTAGAAAATAATAAATAGTATAAGTGTTGTTGAGGTATGTATGCTTGGTATACATATATATTCCAACAACTCATTTATGTATGAATAGTTAGCTTAGGTCAGCTCTGATAGGTTGCGAATTGCACGTATCAGACTACAGCCAATGCGAGGTGTGCCATGCACCCTTGAGCTAGTTGTCAAATAAAATCGGTTGAGTGCCCTAAGCGCTCGCCTTAGTAGTCCGATGAAGCCGTTAAGACCTTGCTGGGTAAATAGCGTAGTCAGCTCGAGAAAAAAAAAGGCCTATAGCCTTGCAGTGGGTCTCTTACAGGCTGATGATGGTGATGTGGTGATTATGACCTTTCAGAAAGAGCCCAATAGTATTGCAGTAAGTGTCTTACAGGCTAATGATATATAAAAACAAGATAATAAACAAGCTAACCTCGTGAGCGCTCGCAAACTTTTTTACTTGAACAGAGCACTTGTTTTTTCTCATTACAAATACATCGTCGACAACCCTTGCTGTAAACTTTACCCGGTTTACAAGACCTCTTCGACCGTAACATTTGCGACCCGTCTTTTTCTTTACTTCGTCCTTTAACGTTATGGCGTTTTTCATATTTCTTAACAATCTCTTCTATATTTTTCATTGCGTCGCAAGCGACTTTGGAGCAGAGTAAACCGCCATCATTTTTGCAGAAGCATGTATTGCAGTCGATTCTGTATTTTTTCCCAGGCATGCATTTCTTACCTTCATGATATTCTTCTAAAGCATTGATGCTGTCAGAATATGATGCGTTAGCTAGAATTGTAATGATGTAATTATTGTTAATGACTACAAGTGATATCATGGCTGCGTCTGTTGTTTATGTGCTCTTCTGTTTAAATTTAGGTATACAAAATTTGAGATATATGCTATTAAATCCTTCATATGAAGAGTATCTCATTTATACAAATAAATCTCTCTGTCTGTGACTTCAAAACAAAGGCATTTCTTTAAACACGTTTTATGATTATATGCAATTAATATCTAAATAAACATAGGAGACATTTTTGTTTATATGGGTTAATCTTTACGGCTTAACCGATTTGAAGGGGCTTTTATTGAGAGCATTTAAAAAAAATAATCTAGCTTACATATCATTACGCTTTTCCATAGAATTTAAGCTCTGACTACAACTTGAAAAAAGTTAAAAATAGATCTTATAATCCAGATAAAACGCGACCTTTTTTGAGCAACAATTTAGAATTGACTACGCTATTAACTTTTCGGGTCTTCACACATTCATTAGACTACGAGAGCAATGTCTCAATCACTAGCTATTGTACCGTAAAATCGACAAATTGACGTGTCTATTTGGTGACAAACTTTGAAGCCATGTGTGACGTAATTGCAAATAAATAAAAACATTGAATAGAAATCAATTTGTAGGCAATAGGTTGTTATAAATAATACTGCAATACAAACAATAAATGGCATTTGTTGTTAAAGATATAACTAAAACGTTAGTTGATTAAATACGATATTTCGTTTGTTACTTTGCAAAACGCGCGATGAGCAAGAACGATTAAAAGATTAAGAGTATGTAAATAAGAAAAGTTCATCACAAGTTCCTAGAACATTATCTTCTGTCTTTTTCTACTTATATATTCATCCAAATTCATGCTTAATACTAAGTTATATGATTTTCGTCTCTACATTATGTATCATGTTAATTTATACAAATTTGTAATTTGAGTTATATTCTAATTACACAACACCTAAACATCCTACCATTCGTGTTTATACCAAATATACACATTTTAGCTTTTGTTCATAAACTCAGGTGATGTGAAATTACGATGTGGTCTTAGATAATAGACCAGCTAAATTTAGAGAGGAACTGGCTCTCAAATGTAACAGCTGGAACACACTTGTTGGTGTTTGGCAATGGGTAGTGGTAGTGGTATCATCATGTAACCGCTCAAGTCTTTCAACCGTCTCTTGTGTTGCTTTGATTCATTAATTACGACAAATGGGTTTTTTTATACACTGTTTAATGGTGTTTATTATTATAATATTTATACTACTAAATATCTCGAGACATTTGCTTCATAACTGTTCTGAGATCATTAACGCCTATAGCAAATTCATCCAAGCAAACCATTGTTGTACATGTCGGTACACCATCCCTAGTACAGACGCAAGTGTTACAGCGATATCTATATATTTTCTCTGGTACGCAAGCACTATCCGGACTATCTAATTTAGGTAGAGCTTCGAAGCCAGTATCCTTTCTTTGTCTCCAACTAGCTTTGTCTTCACAGGTCTGCTCTGTGCATTTCAATCCACTTTCCTCTACACACGTACAAGAGTTGCAATCAACTGTGTAGTTTTTATTCACTTCACATTTTGCTTTATCTCCGCCGTAATATTTTCTTAGGGTCACATCACCTTCAGTGATTCTAGTTATTTCTGATATATCGATTTCTTGTACGATTTTATGACTTATACTAAAGCATAAGCGATCTATGTAGTAGTTCACGTCGCTGCATACGCATATTTGGTCATCTAAACGGAGGATATCTCCAGGCTTACACCTGTCAGCGATATGTCCTATTGGACAGTTTCGATTCGTGCAGGAAGCTACATTAATATATCCGCTAGGTTCACATTTGCAAATATTGCAGTCAATTAAATACAAGGCGTGAGGTGTGCATACAACATTAGACTGTAATTTCTCAAGCATGAGAGATATTTTTGAATGCAGATTTTGGAATAGATTTCTGCAATTTTCAGATCGCCAGTATCCGTCATCAGTGCAAGTGCAAAAGGTTGTATCTTGCCTATACATAAAATACGGTTGGCATTCGTTGTCACTGACTCTGAAGACGGCTGTAAAAATAAAATTATTATTAGATCTTCTGATAAATCTTTATCAATAACATTATTGGTCAGCAGTCTAGGTAGGCTTAATTAGAGTAGACGGGTATTTCTGTAAGGAGTAAGTTTCTTAATGTTTAATTATGTAGGGTTATGCACTACACACACTCACGTGAGTGTGTATCTTGATACTTATATTGACATTAATGACTTATAAAAAGTTTCTTATAAAAAAAGGGATTGTTTACCAGTTTTTGTATACACAACTAAGGGCCCCTATAGCTTGGGGGTCACACAACTTTGATTTTTTTATGTCATAGGAAGCAAACGAACTTGTGGATCATCTGATATTAAGTGTTCTCCACCGTCCATAGCCACCAGCAACACCAGAATTGTCGCTAGTACGTTGCCAGCCTGTGTTGGCGGGGTAGGGAGAAAGAGGGAAGGGGAGAGAGCGAAGGAAGAAAGGGTAAGTGGGCTTCCGATGGTCTCACTCACCTAACGAAACGCAACAATACAAACACTGTTAATCCACGTCGTTTTTCTGTGAGATGGTGGTACTACCTCGGGCGAGCCGACCCATTCATGCTGAAACGAGTTATAGCTTCAGCGTGGTTCTACCACCTAGAAGATATTGTTAATACGGAAGATACGCTACTGTTTGCAGAACTGCATAATAAAGGCCACTATAACTTTGTAGAAAAAAGTAATTAAGTGTTACTATTGAATGAAGAATCAAATAATGCAATAAAATTACTATTAAAAAAAAAAAACAAGGTGGAATAAAAAATAAACTGACAGCATACTTCGACATATATATTTTAAGACATATAGAAAAATGCCAACAACCAAAATAATATTGAAAAGGTCAGAATGTAAAGAAACAGAGAAGACTTCTACTGGATTTTGGGACTCGATAACTTTGTCCAAGAGGAATACGACCACTATAAACCTTGGTTATATCGTAGATGGTGTTATATTTGTATAATTTCTGGCATTATTTCACATTTGCGCTTGTTGCGTTTCAGGATTAGCGGATGTGTTTCCATTTAAAAACGGGGTGGTAAGGATGCGACAACCAAAAACATGTTTATGAATCCATCACAATTCTATTTTGCTCTCTCGTATTCCTACCAAGACATAAATCAACGAGAGGCTGTTGGAATGCCTGTTCCTAGTTGGCCACTGTTATTTGCATTGTTATGTTCTTAAAAAAAACATTGGGTAAACAGACCAAATCATCGATGGTAATTTACGTAACTACTAATATTTAACCTCTCCTTATACTTAATAGGTATTGGCGATGTTGTCTGAGATTGTAAACATACTAAACCTTGAGGATTGACCTTTGGGGTGTAAGGGGTGTCGAGTAACATCTTAAGACTTGAGACATCCAAGCCAACCTCACCTGCACGTGGTGCACCCTGCTGATCAACGAACGAAACAACGGCGAGAGCGGGGTGGTAGGGTTCTACAGCCAGACTGGGTCGCAACCACCATGTATATGACGAAAAGCCCGTCATAGTGACTCGCTTCTGCGCGTCGCGTTTCGGGATCAGCCTGTGCATATCCAGTACCGGGCGACTTTCGTAATTATGGCCGGCATGACAGCGGCGACCGGCGATGGATAATCTGTCTCTCGGTGGTTGCCGATGTTTTTGGATTGTACTATGCTTAACATCAGGCATAATGCAGTCAGTTGTCGCGCTTCAATAAAAAAAAAGGATTTGACTCTCAAGTCAACTGCCGGAACATATGCATGAGTGTATGACAACAAATTTTCAACCAAGGGGTCGAAGTAACTAGGCGTATTTAGAAAAACCCTTACGCTATGCAATGGTTTAATAAAAATGTTTTCCTTAATCGCAAGCTTTTACATCGACGGGAAGTAACAGTGCTTGCGTTGATGCGTTTCGTTCGGTCAGTGAGAGCGCTGGAGACCCAACTGCCTTAGCCCCCCCTCCCCTCCTCATCCCTTTCTTTTCCCAAACACAGTCTGGCAACGCATTTGCGACTCTCATGGAGTTACTAGTGTCTATGGACGGTTGTGATCGCTTAACATCAGGTGACCTACCTGTACGTTTGCCTCCTTTGATATAAAAGAAGTTCCGGCTTATTCATTTGTTTCCGGTTTTATCATTGCTTCATAAAGGCTAATATTATAGTTGTTATGTTTAACCTGGAGACTAGCTTTGGGACAGATTGGTCCCAGCGCACTTTTTTAAAAAATTTTTAATTTCCCGCCATCGGCAAAGACATTTAGTACATGTACCATATGAGTCTATAAATCTATGGTCACAATAATATATTTAATTATATTCAGATTATATATGGTTTTTATATTATCATGTATTTGATATTATTTTCATAAAAATTATATCTAATTTAAAATATATTTCGTTTTTTTTTCTTATGATCGATAAAATATTGTGTATTTTCTTGAAATAAGTTTTATATGAAATAAGGAGAAAGAATATAAGTAAAGTTAATTGGCTGAAAACTATTGTTATCATATTCATTTGTCTAAATTATTCAATATTTAATTTGATATATTCATATTGTAGTAGTTTAATGTATATTTAGTTCAGTATTTAATGTAAAATATTTTTTCTAACCTAAAAGTATAAATACAATAGCTAAGTTGGACATTTCGTGGTTTAGTACAAAAAATAGTTCTTAAAAATTAAATAATAATGTAATAATACATTTTGCATAATAATTGGAATTATACATTACATCATTTATAATTATTCAAATCTTGTAATAAATCCAGTATTTTTTTAAACCTTATACTGCCAAACTGTTTGCTAACCTTTGCGTGATAAGGTCTATTTTCGTTTGTATGGCGCTTAAATCTTTATGGTTTTTCACTAATACAGGTGTTAATACTTACAGTGTTCTTCCTTGGTACAGAGTTCCTCGTGACAGTGGAATACCCCTTGTGTAGTACAAAGACAGACGTGGCAAGGACCCCGTACCACGTCAGTTGGTATACACTGCTTGGAGGGTTCCACTGGTAATGTCGTGAACGATAGCACAAAGTATTTCATAAAAACTACTTATATATTACTTATATTAATAATTTTAATATATTTATTGTTTTGTCTGTAGGTACATGTAATATTTTTACTAAACAAATATTATAATATCTAATACCTTTAAACGAACAATTCTTGTATAGTTTTATATTTGTATATATTTAGAATCTCGGAAACGGCGTCATCTATTTCCGTGAAACTTAGTATGTAGATAGTTTCGGGGACGACAAATTGGTCTAGCTATACCCAAATATATCTAAATAGCTAAATCTAGCTAGATTTCATTCATGAAAAACTTTTTTAAATGAGTTTTCAGGCAATGAAAAAATATTGCTAGAATATAAAGGTAAACTTCCCCGAAAAAAAAAATTGTCCACGTTAGTTTTGCTTCCAATTTTTGATTATACTTGGTCAGTTTCTATCGCAAACATTACCAAAGTTTATTGTGTTGCTATTTAAAAAGTTTAGTAATAATAATATTCGTTCAATAAGACAGGCAAAGGAATTAATCCATACTGTCAATTCTGAAGTTGTTAATACAGGTAGTTCTTATGTATTCTTCAGCCAGTTTTCTTCTACGTCTAAGTTAATATAAAGGTATAAGCGCCAAATCCTCTGTATAATATTCCGTCAATTTTTATATTCTTAATTTTCAAGACCCCCAGAATTCATACTCCGTGATATTATATTTATTTTATTATTTTTCATTCATTTCACTTTGCACAATAAACGAACAATATTACATAAAACGCCACCAACTTTACACGATATAGAGTGAAGTAACACAAAATTATTAATTATAAAATATAAGATCCACTACATGACAGAGTGACATCCCGCCAAAAATTCGTCAAAAAGTTTATTCTACGTTAGTTTTGTTTCCAATTTTTGATTTGTGATAAATTACGTATTATAAAAATAAAGTGTGTTACTGTAATATTAAAATAAATACCTTTTGGTAAATACATATGTCTGTGGTGCTACAAATATTAACATTTTTTTTTTAAATTCTTATGATATGTCTGTTTGTTATGTGTTCCGGGTAATCTCCGAAACGGCTGGACCTATTTGAACGAGAATTTTACGGGCAAATAACTAACTAATAAGCTGTTTTATTTTAAGCTAGCGGGTTCAGCAGACGATAGCCGCCCTGATAATAAGACAAACTATACCTAAACCTTGCCCAAGAATAATTTTATATATTGATGAAAATGGCTTGAAGATGCGTTCTGTAGTTTTTGGTCGTTTCGCGAATAGACATACAGATAGACGTGGCAGAGGACTTTGTTTTACACTATGTAGTGATAGTGATGAACTGTTTCCCATGCATTCGTCCGTGTGAAATTGATCAAAAATATGTTGTTCACTGTAAACATGCGCGTGAGACGTGCGCTGTATTGGATTCCAAGAATAAATATAATAGATAGCCATATGTTTATATGTGATTTAAATTATAGCAACGTATATCAATAACTCAATTATATAGACAACATGAATATATTATATCTGTATAATATAGGATTTAACTTTCTTATATAGTGTAAGTGATCACTGAGGGTGATATATAGCAGTTTAAAGTTCCAGTTATGTGGCTGATGATAAATCCCATCCCATTCGATACACTGTTAGTATTCACATATATAACGTAGACGTTACTTATTACAGTAGATGTTGTGCGTGTCGTACTTACAAATATTTTTGAAAGAGTACTGTTGTGATTTACTCATCTAATAACAGTTTTACATTTATTTAATATGTTAAAAAACGCGCGCGAAGCCGCGGGTAACAGCTAGTGTATTAATAATTTCATAAGGTGAAATACACCATAAGAGTAACATGATACTAGCTGACACAAGTTCACGACTTCATTTTGATAATTGCTTCAATATTCCACTATAAATTGCACTAATAATAGGCGGTCTTAATTTTTGTTAATTGTATTTTACACTGGCTTCTGCCCGTGACTTCTTTCGCGAGAAATAGTTACTTTAGATTTTCTTTTCTCAAACTAACTACGCTATTGGCCTTACTGGCCTTCACCGAACTACTAAGGCGAGCGCTTAAGGCACTCAGCCGATTTTGTTTAGGTAACATGCTCAAGGGTGCACGGCACACCATGGCTTGGGCTGTTGCCTGTTGCATGCAAAATCGCGACTTATCTTAGCTAGCCTAGCTAACTATTCATATATGTATGAGTTGTTGAAACGTATATGTGTACCAAGCATACACGCCTCATCAACTCCTCCATATATTTATTATCGGAGAATTCGAATCATTACTTGAACCAAGATCTGATCTAAGTTGTAACAACTCATACATATATGAATAGTTAGCTAGGTTAGCTAAGATAGGTCGCGAATTACATAAGTCAGGCAACAGCGCAAGCCGAGGCGTGCCGTGCACCCTTGAGCATGTTACCTAAACAAAATCGGCTGAGTGCCTTAAGCGCTCGCCTTAGTAATCCGGTGAAGGTGTTAAGACCTTGCAAGGTAATCGCATGATCAGCTCGAAAAAAAAATCGTGATATACCTAATGAAGGAATAAAAGTTCATTCTAATATGTAAAAAAGATTAAACATATAATTAATTCACTTACATAAAGAGTCGCAAGAAGTTATACTCCAAACGGTTAGAATTAAAACAAGTTTGAGATCCATAATCATTGTACAAATGAATGCAAATCTCGTTATTAATTAATTTCGAATGTCATAGAAATTTCATTAGGCTATATGGTATACCGTAATTATGTGAGTTTACTATGTAACTTAAATGGAGTTTAATTAGATTGCCTCTGATTACATTTACGAGTAATGGAAACTTTGTTTATCTCAGAACTAGCTTATAGCAGTGACTTTGTTGCTTTAATATTATTTTTGTCATGTAAATTACATGTTTCATCAGAATTATTTTTTGGTTTTCTTTAATTTTTTGATATAATATGTTTTGCCCGCAGAAGTGGATGGGACAAAACTATTAGATGGATTTGGAAACACTTGGTAGTTGTGTGGTGTAACTAGAATCAATAAGATTAAAAGTGAATATTTAGGAGTACCTACATATTATACTAATTATTGTACCATATTTATATACTTGAGTAATACAATTTTGGCAATAAATTAACGAGGAATTTATCAGCGTAAATCGCGTATTAATTCTCTCTCCAATCTCCTGAAACTTCGACGTCTGTGACTACTCGGCGACCACACTATAGCTGGCGACCCTAGAAGTTGGTGATCCCCAATAAATATATCAGAAGAAGTTTGAACGTAGCACCAGTGATAGAGAAGTTGAGGAGTAATAGGTTAAAAAAGAATGGTATGGGCTTGTCATGAGGAGAGATGAAGACCATGTAACTAGATAAGTTATGATTATAATGGTGGATGGATATACGAGTAAAGGAAGATCAGGTGGTAGAGCCACGCTGAAGCTATTACTGGTATCAGCATGATTGGGTCGGCTCGAAGAGAAACACCGACGTGAAGTAACAGTACTTGCATTGTTGCGTTTCATTCGGTTAGTGAGAGCGCCGCCGCCCACTCACTCCCTTCTCTCCCTCCTCCCCTTTGCATAATGCAAAATTTCAATCGTTTCAGTAGGTAGTTAAGGTTTGAAAGCGCATCAAATAAACTAAATATTTCGCATTTATTATATTAGGATTAGAATAGTTTGCATTGTCCAATTTCTGCTGAATATGCGAAGTAATTTCGCATTTACAATATCAGGATTAGGATAGTTTGCATTGTCCAATTTCTGCTGAATATGCGAAGTAATTTTGCATTTATATTATTAGGATTAGGATAGTTTGCATTATTCAATTTCTGCTAAATACGCGAAGTAATTTCACATTTAGAATATTAGGATTAGGATAGTTTGTATTATCCGATTTTTACTAAATATGCGAAGTAATTTCGCATTTATAATATTAGGATTAGGATAGTTTGCATTATTCAATTTCTGCTAAATATGCGAAGTTTTGTTCGACAACTTAGTGCCGTTTTATAGGTATCTCATAATGCATCTCTAATAGAAGCCTTAACTCCTATTAACAAGCCGTTTTATTGGTAATCTCATATTGCATTTCTAAATAAGCCTTAACTCCTATTAACAAGCAGTTTTAT